>SMSX01019289.1:0-14365 GCA_026573535.1 Eucalyptus polybractea | reverse complement strand
ATGATACATTCGAGTTTCTTCGAAAGTCATATTTATCTATTTATAGAGACAAAATACGAAAAAATAATAAGTTTTGCCAAGATGCAGGCAATGGCAAATGTGTGTCACTATAGATAGATGTTGCGCGTATGAGGGATAAAAACTACCAAAGTACTAATAGCTTTTAAACTTCACTTCCCTGCAAGCTTCCAACCCCAGAAGTGAGGTCGTACTTACCTCAAGTTAATTTGGTCCATAGTCCAGTTAATGTACAATATGCTGCTTTCCATGATTTAATCATCACTTTCCCATATTCTTATAATCTAGTAATATAACTTAGCCATTTTCTGTTGCTTACGGTTCTGTCGCAACAAACTGTATGCGAGTGAAATTTCACTTTGATGCAGGAAGTACAAAAGCAGAATTAATTTTCAAAATTAGAATAAAATATACTTCTTTTTCAATATTTGACAGAAAAAGGCTTACTAGACAGTCTGAGGAATCTCTAGCCCTAAGGGTTAATAGTTATATGCCTAGTGAAGGTTTTATGTTATGATGACAGCAAATTTGAACCATGAAATTTTCAACTTCACTAAAGACAGCTACCGTAGTTTGATTGAACTTCCAGTTAATTTTGTCATAATAGCAATTCTAGCTTCTTTCCTGTAGTGACATGTTTATAAATGAGTACCAACTATCAAACAAGTATCGAGTACCATTCTAATGGCAAGGGCCTTAAAAATATGAAAAGATTAATAAACATGTTCAAAGTAGGACACATCTCATAATTATCTTAATTTGATGATTGATGCTACATGATTACGATGAGGAAACACAAACCGTAGCCTTACACCACTTAACTAGCCCTTCTCTCATAGTGTCTCTCTTCCTATTTGCAGAAAAGACAAAAGGTTTAATAGCCTAGAAGGAAAACACATCAAAATGCAACATCTTTGCCAAGTGCTTCCTATAATAGAAAAGTGGTACGTTGGTTTGAGACTATACTCCTCTTTCCTACTAATCTTTGCGAGAGGAGCACATTTCCATTGTGACAGAAAAACTGAGGTCACAGCTCATGCGTTTAACAGAGAGAGAACGGCCAACCCAAAAGGATTTGTGACGAAAAAGTAATGATCAGAAAAGATCTGGAGCTTAGCAGTGCAAGCATGACAACGTGTATTTGCTTCAAAACCTCTTCATAGGAGCAAAAAATACTTACCAACAGTCATGAGTGTATTTGCACTTCCTTCCACCTCCTGCAAAGTGACCTTAGTTTTACAATGATTTTCTTCCTCGTTTAATTTAGTGTTGAGAACATAGAACAACATTAAATACCGGTGATACAGATACCTAAATAAGTGCAGGAAAAGAAGAAGCAAAGCGAGCTGAGTCCTCACCTGGACCATCAGCTGACGAGTGCGGCGAAGGCTTTCTGTGATACTTTCTGCAGCAAATGTCATTCCGGCCCTTGTTCTAACAATTAGTGGTAAATCAGCTACTTGTAGTTTGTATAACAATAGGCAATAGAGATTAACCACATGGACGTCTGGAATTCCAGATACTGCAAGCAATACCATCTCAGAATAATAAAATATTGTGGACTTAAATAAAAAAGTAAAAGAATTCATACTATAAATTGCATCTCCAAATTGTTTTTTTTTGTTTTTTTTTTTTATGACCCGGGAACCACCGTACAGTCGGCAGCTGGCGGCGTAAACTCGGGGCGGACTGAGCCACCACCATAGACCTAGCCACGGGTACGTCACGCGAATGCGACACCTCTGGGATTTGAACTCCTCTCTTTCGTGAGGAGGAGAGAGCTCGAAGCTAGCTGCGCCACCGCAGGCAGTGGTTGTATCTCCGAATTGTTGATTCTTCTACGCCGCCAAAAAGCAGTTCTCTCTAAAATGCATGAAATTAAATGAGTTCATCTTTCTAAGCCCACATTTGGAACACCACATAGAAAATTCATTCATTGAGCAAAGCAAAAACAAAGCATCATGTAGAGGAGACTGTACATACCTCTTCTTGCGCAGCCTTCTTCAGATTAGCCCTTGCTTGCAAATTAGCATTCCTCAACCTCATTCGCAAGCTGATTACAGAGATGATCTTTATGAATCTTCTACATATTGGTGTATGCACAACTAGTTTGGTCATGTAAAAATATTTGCATTCAGATTAGTCAGGAATGCACAAACATTAGATGTCAAGCATGTATGTGAACTTTGAAGAGAGTTAACAGGCAAACTATATTAAGATTGGACCAAAAAGACCACAAATCTCTTCTCAACTCACAAGGATGCAACTGGCGCTTATTCGGATTACTCTTTAACAAAATCCTCACAATTTCGGTTAAACAAGTCCAAACATACATGGACCAACCCTCAATAACAGAAATTCCAAAAACAAAAACTGTCATTAGCTTTCCTCAAAACAAGAATTCTTCCTTCTCGTCTACACTTTCCAACACCCTTTTCTCAAACAAATGATTTGGCTCCCAATTGTAAGTTTTATTCCAGCTGCTAATGACAACATGAACACAAGAAGCAATAATCTTCCAGAGTTCACAAAATTACGCACACATTAAGTTTCAGGTCAACAAATTAAGAACCAATAACTTACTTTGTGGACAATGTAATATGAATTTTTTGGATAAATGGTTTACAAGGCAATGTATGCCATATGCTCGATATGCTCGACACTCTCTCTTGAGCGATTATTTCTATAACTCCCGTTTGTTCCTTGATTAATGATTGATGTATATGCATCCAAGTTACCTGTTTTCACGTACAAATGTCGATGTACAATGTTAAGATATATGGTATAATGCTTTGGATACACATTCATAGCCGCTATGCTATTGTTTTGAGATTCAATAAATTCTTTTTCCGAGGAGGGTTCATCACAAGATTACCGTTCTTTAACTAATTGGCCGACACAAGATTAATATATTCGTAATCCTAACCTCTATGGGAGAAAAAAGCAACATTACTAGTGTTGAAATATGGAATGACTAGTAAAAAGTTGTTAAACCTTTGACATGTACACCACTTCAATTTTAGTTATTTTGATTTGGTCAATTTAGTTCTAATTTTTTAATGATTTACCTTGCAATACAATGCTAAGTTGTACTGACACTGATATGCGACACGTGATGCGATACAATATGATATGACAAGTTAACATGTCATTTCTTAGAAAAAAGAAAATTCCAACACATTAGGATACATATATTAAATGTATATTTTTATTTCGATCAAATTAATTTGATTCAAATTCACAAATAAATAAATAGATAATAATAAAATTGATTAGAATGAATTTATACTAAAAATCGTGAATCATAGAAAGTAAAAGTTAAAAGAGAAGAGAAGACTAAATTTTCCTCATTTCTCCCTTTTATTATTTTTATTACTATTTTTTTTTACATATTTACATTTTGACCCCTTATTTATTAAAAAAAATTAAATTGATTATGTTGGAATCGCATGTCGGAATTCTGAACTCACATGTTGAACCGTATCAAGAGAATTGATCACATATCAAATTTTTCAACACCTATAAACTGCATGTCAAAACATGTCAAAGTGTAATTCTTAACTCACGTGCTAGGAGAGTTGATCACACGTCCAATTTTTCAACACCTGTTAACCACGTGTTGAAATGTGTCAAAACATACGAAACATGTGTTGGAGTATGGAAAATGCTCACATGAAAAAAAATTGAATTTTTTAAAAATATATATTCTTTTCGCTCTCTTTTTTACCTTCCTTTTCTTTTCATTTTCTTCTCATTTCTTACGTACTTTTTTCCTCTTCTTCCTCCATCAATCTCCTGGCCTCGGCGAAGACCTCGATGCCCTCACCAAGGGTCGACCTCATCATTGGCGGCTCCAATTCATTACCCACACCAAGGATGTACCACACATAATATACAAAATTAGATAAACCCATGTCTACTTTTTAGCTTCCCATAGTTTGGCCCATAAAGCCATATCAAACTCCGAAACAGGAGTAACTTCTCTAAGCACTGCATAGATGCACACACATTGAATGTTCATAGTATGTCCTCGTCTTTGGAGGTTGTACACGCCATAAGACGATCGGCGGGAGCAACATTTCACACAAGGATCCTAACAAGCAAAATCCTGTATTATTCATGATTCAAACTGATATGAGAAATCTACCAAACATAATCAGTTTCGACTATCAGACAAACTGATCAAGGTACTGATCCACGGTCGTGTATTATTTATGATTTGAGTTGATGTGAGAAATTACCGAGCACAGTCGGTTTCAATAATTAGACAAACTGATCAAGGTACTGATCCACAGTTGTGTACTCGATATCGGGATAGAGTTCCGAAGCTTCCACTCCGAACGATGGCTCAATCTCGAAGTTGGTTTGGTCTCCATTCACGAAATAAGAATGTAATATGGCCAACATGGCGGCATCGAGTGGAATTGCTGCCTCTACAATATGACCGGAAAAGTAGACCAATCGAAGCTTGAGAATGGAGATAATATCACGTACTTAAATTTGATAGAAAAGCATCTCTAACCTTGAATGTTCTTCAGAACCTGCCCCTCCGGAACATACACCCTCTCTAGATTCTTGCCAATCTTTCTCTCCCACAAAGACACAAGATCATTAAATGAATAGGTGTTGGCAGGAGGTTTGACGTACAGAATTTTGTTCAAGGTCCTTGGATCATCCACAGATTTGATGGTATAGATGCCAATGTCATCCTCCTTATTAAGCACCGCTGTATATTGACCGGGAGATTTTTAGAATTTGGCCGATAAATAAATCACAAGTTACTTTCAGCTAGTATTTAATAATAATAACAATAAAAGTCTCTTGGTAAATAGATTCACCAAAAACTTGGCATCCGCCAAATGTTCTTTCTCAACCAAATACATCAAGATAACCATCTTTATATGCTAAAAAGATAGAACTGTGTCAAGATAAGCCACATGATAAGATAACCCTCATGACATTCTTATCATCTATTAGTCCCTAAAATTGAAGACTAATGGATGCAAAAGGCCCAACATCTCTAGATAAGGAAATTGCTTGGAATTCTAAAGCATCAAGAACTACTCCTCACTCTGATCACTACTGTAATTAAATCGCGAAAGATGTACAGAAAAAATCCCAATGGCATAAAATGCGCAATTCAACGAATTGCTTCTTACCTTTTGCATTTCCATCCCCTAAGATGACAACTTTATCTCTAGGGCAAGCTGTAGCCCCCGGCTGTCACAATGTCAGAAGGAAGTAACCTGCAAAACAGTTAGAACATACATAGGTATAAGGGATTCCCTCGGCCTCAACAAGGCGGCGGATCTTAGCCTTAGTGGCAAGTAAAGCTTTCACAGGCTCCACAGCATGGACACGATCCACATCACATCCAAACTCTGAAGGCAAGAATCTCTAAAAGGAGACATAATCAAATCATGAGAAACGCTTTATAAGAAAGCAACAAAAATTTAGAGCATATTCCCTTTAACCAACAAACTTATATGAATTTTGGCAAAAAAGAAGACAAGAAGACAAACTCATGTGAGGCTGAAATTCATGTTGTTTCAATATGTTACTATAACAGAGGAAAAAGTGATTATAAGTGAATCAATAAATTCAGCAATTAAGCAAATTCGACCCCAACTACTATTAGAAAAATAGAAGAAACTGTCGAGTATAAAATTGGCAAACATTCTGCTTGCTTGGACACTTTCACAAGTAATAAGATATCAGGTAAGTACTACTCAAAAGGACCATTTCCAGGAGTAACTAGTTCATGTTTCCCGCACTGTCCTATACTTGGGTTTGAAATAGTTATCCTTGAACTTACAGATCACTTCTACACAAATACATGACCATTTAAGAAAAACAAGTTAAAGTCTGCAGATAAATAAGACCATCCATCCCAAGTCTTCAAGGCGGATCTCACAAGGAGAACGAGGTGCACTTATACCAGAAGAGAGAATAAGCTTACACATATATTTAAGTTTGGATCCACTTAATTTATTCTCTTTTTCCTTTTATGGAACTCCTATTTCTCTCCAGCCAGACGCACCAAAACAAGCAAACGGGTGTTGTTTTCCATATCCTGTCGGTATTCCTCCTTTTCTTATAAAGAAACCAGCTTAGCAAAACTTCTTTCACCAAGTACAGCATGACCTATTGAACACCACACATAGTAGCAGCTCTCAAAGCTCTCTGGTCACCCTAGACTGTATCAACAAGTGGTTAGAACTTTCACCTTTGTGCTCACCCATAGAACACCAATTAAAATACACCTTACCCCCTTCTAAGATTTTCACCAGTTCAAATTGCTCCTAAGAAGCTTCACATCCAAAAACGGCAACCTTTATAGTAACAAGAATGAAATTATTAGAAACAGCACCACCTTGACATTCCCAGCTGCCTTAATGGCAGCAACAATCTTTTCTTGCTCCTCTACTTGTTCTGTCCCAACTGCAGAAATTACCACATCAACCTGCTTAATTGCGTTCAGTAGACTCTCTTGATCGTGTATGTCTCCCTGAGAATCAAATAACCAGGAACCTCAATAAGCAATCGACAAAGTCAACAATCATCAACAAGATTTGTCAGAGAATAGGAAGAGCAACCAAATCGTAAGGTGACTCCATCAACCCGTACGAGCGTGAGATAAAAATCAACTCCGATTCTACCGCTAAAAACATTTCTCAGAACGGCAAACGAGATTAACGGCAGGTGAAGCTTCAATCCGTCGAAGCAGAACCAGGTGCGGCAACAAGCACAATCACACGGAAATAACTACTCACATGAAATAAATTGACGCCTAAGCTCCTGAAGCCTTCGACGATGTTGGCCTTCGCGGGGTTGGAGAGAGCGGACTCCCTCACGAGAGCGAAGGTAGGGTGGCCGGACTTAGCACTCGCTTCCACGATGAACTTTCCGAGGTATCCAGTGCCTCCTATCACCAGGACTTTGCTCTTCTCGGCCATCTCGGAGGGCTCTTTCTGTTAAAGTCAACGCCTAAAATGAGAACAAGAAGCCGCAAGTATGAAGAAGCAACGAGAAGCTGTTGAAGACAAAAGTGTCCCAATTGGAATTTGCCTATTGAACCTTCCTTAAATAAAACAACAGGAGAAAGAAGTTTCGGTCAAAAACCAGGGGCGCACATTATAATAATATTATATCCTGTCACAAGCTGCGAGTGGAGCCTTCAAGAAGCGGTGAACACGTCGGTCAAAAGGAAGAAGGGAAGCAGGGTTCAACGTGCTAACTTGGGCTTGAAGAAAAAGTTAGCCGCAGATCCTTTCACATTAAAGTAGGGAATGAAGGCGGTGAAACTTCACCTATATATAAGGCCTAAGTAAAAGCGATACTGACACAACACGGCACAGCACGACATGTCGATACATCGTTTTTTCTAAAATAGAAAATTTCTATGTGTTAAGATACGTTATATATTAAATGTAATGATATTCACAAATAAATAAATAAATAAATAAATAATGTCTATAATGAATTTACACTAGAAATATTAATCGACAATTTATTAATATTATTTGTTGTTTTAATTTAACAAATTTAAGTTCATTCCAATAATCCATAAAATTTAGAGAAAAAAAACAAGCAATTCACATTTTGCACTCGCATATCAAACGTGTCGAAAGAGAAGAGAAAAAAAACTTAAGGGATGAATTGTGTATCATGAGAAGTGAGAGTAAGAAGAGAAAAAAATACCGAATTTTTATTTTTTCCCCATTTGTTATTTATTTTTTCACATATATATTTCAACCCATCATTTATTGAAAAATTTAAAATTGAACTCACGTATTGAAACCACGTGTTAGAAACTCGCATATCGAAATTCCTGTAGGAGAGTGTTTGGAAAGTTGGCTAAGTGTCGGATTTTCCGATACGTGTTGACCAAGTGTCAAAAATTGTCCGAAAGTGTGGGAGAGTGTTGGACATGTGTCAGGTTGTTCGACACGACATGAAAACTCTTGAAGAATGTCGGTACTTCCTAATATGAGGCTTCACATGAAGCATTTGAAGATAGGCCAAAATGCCTCGAAGGTGAAAGAGAGGCTTAACAGCCTCAAGCCACCGGAGGTGGAGTAGAGAGCCTCAAGCTAAGGAGAGGGCCTCGCGCCACACAAAGGCAAAGAGCCTCAGGCTAGAGAGGAAGCCACCGGGTACAAAGGTGAGCTTTAGGAAAGCCACACATATGTGAGCTTCAAGGAAGCCTCCAGTAGTGAGAGCTTCAAAATAGGAAGTCACCAAGCCCAAAGGCAAACTTCTAAGAGAGAAGCACCGCAACCTCGGTGGCTCTGTGTGATTTGAAAAAGGAAAATAGAATAGTTGAGTGTATGTATGCATCGGCTAGTTTGAGTGTGAAATTTGATATGTGGTGTGAGAGTGTTTATTTTAAGTGTTGTACTTGTACCGTAGTTTAGTATAATAAGTGTGTTTCTTAATTGTCTATTATGATTTTCTCGCGTTACCATCACAAGGCTTCCGTGGCTATTAGAGGAAAACTGTGCATTCTACACTTTCACGGTGGAGGCGTGCTTTTTCCCAGCTAACTTGCTCCATCTTGTGCTGCGATTGTTGCCTGTTGGCGCACGTCAAGATAAATAGTAATTTCATTTTGATTTCAGAAGGGCATAATTGTCTTTTCGGTGAATTGACTTTCCACCCCCATAAACCTTCGCTTGGAAAATGAGCACATGCGAAGTGGGCCACGAAAGATAGAAGAAATTTTACGGCGGAAAATGCATGCATAAAAATTACTTATCTATCGATTCTGTCGAATTTGACCGTTGATGTAATTTCTTTTTTGAAACAACAACTTGACTTACCAAAAGTTGTCTGAATTTGACCAAGAAAATTGATTATTATCTTGACAAAACCTCCATGAAGATGGAAAAGATATCGACGGGCCTGATTTATGGTGGACTGCATATTCTCCTTAGAATTCAAGAATGAAAACTTCTATGCTGAAGTTAGAGTTGGTTAATAATTTTTGACAAAATTATAATGCGTTTGGTAATGTTTCCATTTTTTACAACAATCTCCACTTAGAAATGATTATTTTTTATTCTGTTTTTTGATACAATTTCTAAGTATTTGAAGGTGTTTGGTAACTGTCGAAAATTTTCACTCCCAAAATAGAAATGAGTTTGGTAGGATTCTTAATTTTTTTTTTTGTTTCTTTTCATTTTTTAATACTTTTATTATATTTTTCTTAATTTTCTCTTTTTTTCTTTTTCATTTTCTCTTTCTCCTTATTTGTGGCCAGTCGCCGGCGACTTACGATGGTGGTGGCTGAGGACTAGCTGGGCGAGATCCATGAGCTTGCCAAAGGCTTGCTTGGCCACCACGAGCCTCAACCTCGCAAATTTGGGCGAGGTCGAGCCTCGTTGTTGAGAGGCTCGGCCTCACTTGAACCTTGCCTAGCCAACAATTGCTAATGACTGGTTGGAGGAAGAAGAAGAGAAAAGGAGAAAAGAAAAAAAAAGGAAAAAAAAAATATTTGTGCTTGATTTCGGAATTGTTTCCAGAAATAAAGAAACAATTTTTTTTTACTTATTGATTATATTATAAATCTATTCTCAAGAACAAAAAAATGGATTTTTGTTCCTGAAAACAAAAAAATTTATCAAATGGATTTCTATTCCAAATTTATTTCCGAGAATAAAGGAATAAATCATTTGTTATTTGATTAGTTGCCAAGTGCACCCTAAACTATTTTATCTTTCTTCATTAAATATTGTCAACATTTGTGTTTTTAGTGCACGTTCAACTTTCATAAAAGGCCATGAGATCAAAAGTTGTAGTACGAAGTCAAAGAGAAAGCATTCTCGATAAGAAAGTTCTCTCTCCATTTTTTGGTGCTCTCATTTTAAATTTCCAAAGTTCATAATACCATTATTCTTTTGGTTTCAGCATTTGGTATTATAGTTAGCAATGTCATCCACCGATTCTATCCAAGCGTAACTTTCAAAGTTGAACGAAAAGAATTTCAACAGCTAGTCCATCTACAGGAATGTTCTTTCAATTTGAAAATTTGTGGAATTTGATGTTGAATGATTAAGTTGAATGATTACACCAAAGTGGCCGATGTTGAAGCATTTAATGCTTTAGTTCCATGTTGCCATATCTTTTACAAGAGTGGCGATGCAGTTTATCTTGAAACCAACAATATTTACCAAATAATTAGTTCTCTTGCAAAAGCTGCAAGGGGGATATTTTCTCTTTGAAGATATTTCTCCTCATCTTCTAATTTTTCCGCTAGCTTCTTTCACTAACTTTAGATGGTCTGTTCAGTTTTTACTTAAAAACACTTTCAATTGTACCTTCATCCTGCAGCTTTTGCAGGAGAACTAATTATTTGGATAAAAAAAGACCCTCAGCAACAGGAATTCCAAAAGCAAAAGCTGTCATTAGCTTTTCTCAAAACAATAATTCTTCCTCCTTGTCTACACTTCCCAACACCCTTTTCTCAAACAAATGATTTGGCTCCCAATCGTAAGTTCTACTCCAGTTGCTAATGACAACATCAACACAAGAAGCGATCATCTTCCAGAGTTCACAAAATTACGCACATGGAGTCTCAGGTCAACAAATTAAGAACTGAGAACTTACTTTTGGCTCTGGGTCTTCCATGACTCGAGCAAAGACTTGGCAGATTCGACGGAATCAATGGCGGGCAGCTGCGGGGCGAGAAGATCAAGTTTAAACTGCAGCGAATTCAACAGAGCCAAGCCATCCTACGCCAGACCGTTCAACCTCGGGAGCGAATTCTTCTCCTCTCTCGACTTCCCATACTCCTCGATTGCCTTTATATACTCTTGGGTTTTGACATACGCCTCACTCCATTCCTTCTTCACTTCTTCAACAGCCTCCACTACCTTGTCCATTCTATAAACAATTTTCCCCCAAGACAATTAGCTCAAAACGAAAAATCGTTTTCTATTTCCAGATCACAATTGATGTTAATGCCCTTTGAAAACTCCCATATACCCTAAGAATATGAGCCCCACAACTAAGAGCTTCACTAAAGCAAGCATCCGTGGCATATGCAATACGTGTGAACTGACCATTTTTCCTCACTAGCTTAAGCTGTCAGAAAATGTGTCACAATGGATGTACCATATATCTTAACATTGTACATCGACACTTGTACGTGAAAACAGGTAACTTGGATGCATATACATCAATCATTAATCAAGGAACAAAGAGGAGTTAAAGAAATAATCGCTCAAGAGAGAGTGTTGAGCATATCGGGCATATATTGCCTTGTAAACCATTTATCCAAAAAATTCATATTACATTGTCCACAATGCATATCAAGAATATAATGCTTTGGATATCAATTATAGAATCCCCATAAATAACCTCATTATTGTCACCAACTTGTAGACAATGCGTTGATCACGCTTTCAACTCCTTCCTTATGGAATACTCATGCCCTAAAGCCTGGTTGCAGTACCGCTACATAACTAATTCAGGTGAGAGAAAATTTTGGCTATTCTTTAATGTACATGATGTTTTGTCCCCATAAAGAATGTCTTCTTGCAATAATAATACATTAGAGTACACTTTCTTGTTATCTCTCGAATTTAAACGATGAGAAGTGACAATGAAGCAAGATATGATCAACGCCAACTCAAGAATATATTATCAACTCTTAAATTATGTAAAATTACTCGAAATTGGATGAGCTGGCACTCAACAGCATTCAACGGAATTTAAACTCAAGAAACTTTCTTAGCAATGTAGAAATGCAAATACATCTAGTTGTTGTGCTTCTAGTTCTTCACAGACAAATCTTCTATAAAATTAAATCCTCAAACAATTTCATTAATAAGGATAAAGAAAAACAGATCCATCGATAAGAAATAACCATAACAAATTCCCAATAAAATCGAAAAGCACTCATTCTAAACACAGCTCATATACTATGAAATAAAAAATAACAAGTCCAAGCCATTCTTCCCTTACTGTATGATTAGGAAATGATGCATAAAGCTAACCCAAGAAAGAGCATTTTCTGAAAAACAAACCCTTCAATGGAACTACTCCAAACTCACGCTTTCAACTCCTTTCTCAATTTCTCATTGGCACTTTTGCACTCCACAGACCCAAGGCTTGGATTAGAAGAGCTATGAGTAGGAGCCAAAGAGGAACTTCTACTCTTTTGCCTTCTATAGCACTTTGGGGTAGGGGAGCGACTTCTGTGACGCCTCACTATTGGAGAACGACTCTTGCATCGCCACGGAGATATAGAACGACTTTTCCTTCTGTATATTGCAATAGAAACTATTCAGCAGGTAATACGAGATTACACATTACATATTCTCATGCATATCAAGTCAGCACCAAGAGATAAAAGGCAGGAAACATTTACAGTTACCTCAGATACTGTTAAGAAGCTCCATCTTTTATCACATGAAGTTAAAGTCAAAATCGAGCAACAAAAGCACACTGACCAGCATTCATAACCTGCCGACCTCCCGCGAGATAGGAACGAATTGAATTTCCTTAATATCATGAGGAATGCCTGATGCCGACCTCATCTTGTTTTCATTACACTGTCCACTGAAAGCCTGATGTCTATCCAAGCTTCCTGTCAATTTTCAGTGTAGAAGCTCCCAAAACCAAATACCCACCAGCCAGATCATGAATATTAACCAAATTCTTTTGTACTCTTTAAAGCCTCGGCTTGATCACCGGGAAGTAGGTGCAGACCAGGTAGAGTTTCGAAGCCCATACAAGAGAGAAGTCGCAACTTAAACCCCAACAGCCAAAATCTAATAATCAAGCAAAACTTGAATATCAAGGTTGCATCTTCCTAAAAAAAAAAAAAAAAATGCCACCAAATTGCACAATCCAGTGGCATAAACTCACTCATGCAGTAACATGCCAAAAATTTCTAAGAACTGCATCTTCATATCAAACCTTTTTCATCTTTTCACTAGAACATCAAATCATGTAACGGCTGTCGCTCGAAAATTCGCATCAGACCTATAATGCCTCAGCTTACATCTAATAATAAAACAATACTCACAAACATCTACTTTAACATCTCGTAACATCAAGTAGGGATGTCAAAAATCCCATCCCGGCCAAGCCGACTTGGCCTGGCCCTGCACAACCCAGACACTAAATTTAGGGTATTTTGGAATCAAGTCTTTTAGGTGTTGCTATTGTTTGTGTTAAATTCGGGTCGGGTGGGGCTAGGTCAGACCAGGCCGGCACGGGTTTTTTTATCTCTCCATGCATATGCAATGACGATGAAACACCTAGCTAATCGGTCTAATCAATTGCTAACTGCCTCATCCTCGTTGCACACGCACGAAAAGTGAAAGGAAAAACCAATGCTGGCCCGGCCTGGCCCAGCCTAACTCGTCCCAACCCATTATAGGATATTTCTAGTATCAATTTGGGTTGAGTCAAGCGCACATTTCAGGTGAGATTGAGGAATCTGAAGCGATCCACCCATTATGATAACCACGAGCATCGCGGGCTAATAATCTCGCAGAAGCTTGAAGGTTGAAAGAATTTTATGATAATAATTTCAGGCTTTGCCATGATTGTAGCGTTGCCAGAGCTCCGATGTGGTTTCTCAAAGCTCCATCCGATTATATCAAAATCGATACGCTTTCTCCCTTCCTTGCTTTGCCCATTTTGTTCAATAGGAAAAGCCGTAACTTTTTTTTCCGCTCATTCTGGCGGGAAGAACAACCGAGAAACATGAACATTCCTCTTCTTTCGAATTCCTCGGTTCGCGAACGAGATCTACGAGGTTTGTGCGACAGCCGGTATCTTCGGAATCTCAAATTGATTCTGGCTGAAAATATCGCATCGGTATTTTGAATACTCTGGCGCTGTATTTGACGTCCATAACTTTAAATCAAAAGTTAGCTATGATTTATGCGCCTTCATCCAGACCAGATCATGGTTGCGCAGCTTCGGTCTTATCCGCAACTTTGGAGCTCGAATGACGGCAATCATTCATGATATAATGCTCTAATGTCTGCTTCCAGCAATTTGATATCGGAAATGCATCACCTTCACGTTTGCAGGGCTTCTCTCTTCTGGCATCGTCAAAATCAGTAGAAATACGGCTAAGATTCTGAACTCACAAACGGCGAAACGACCGAGCGCAAAGAACGGCAAAGTAGGCGGCGGCTTGGCGCTGCCGCACCGCACGGTCGTGAATGGAGGCGGACAGGTTATGGGTAATTTCGAGAAGTGATGATGGAAATTATAAACAAAGGAAGATAACGGGCCCTACATTTCGGATTTAGTAATTTCGAATTTTCATTTTTTAATATTAAAAAATAATACTGGTCCAATATGGGTATATAAATCTGGCCAT
>SMSX01019278.1:0-18026 GCA_026573535.1 Eucalyptus polybractea | reverse complement strand
AAAATGGCATAAAATTTCTTGAGAAATAAGGCCAACATAATTAACCGATCGGATTTCAGCCCGAGTTTTCTAATGCATTTTAATTTTATTCCAATCTATACTAAAAGGAACAAAAGCACGGATTTTAAAACCTCAATACAATAACAAGATTCACGCGAATGCTACATACTAAAAGACAACGTCAATAGCCACTCAATTTTCGCAGAACAGGGGACTCTTTCTTCTCTTTCGCGATCAAATTAGATCCACTTCAAACATGAGAGGTCGCAAATTCGATGAACTGATGCAAGTAGCATTCCTCAAGTTACCCACTTCCACAATCAACTGAACGAAGAGGAAAAAAACAAAAAAATGCAAACTCTGAGCTTTCAAGCTTTCTCAAGTCAACAAAAGCAGCTCTTGTCAACGACTGAAGCTAAGCCCCCCTCCCGCAGCTACGCGATGGACGAATTTCTCAATATATTCAGCTAGTATTTCCGAAAAAAACCAGGAAACTGGAATCGGACATGGGCAACATCGACCCAGTTCGTGCTACCGCCGACTTATCGTCAAACAAACCGGGGGGCGGTCAGCAGCGGAGGAAAGAATCGAAAAGCAGAAAAATTTCGGAACTCTTCGCTGATCAAAGTGGAGAACACTTGCCGGGAGCGGAGAGACAGTCGCGCCTCGAGTGAGACGGAGCTTCAGCCTGCGATCATGGACCTGAAGAGGGACGCGAAATGACGGAAGCGAGAATGCCAATCCGTGTCCATACATGCTTTAGATTTCGTTCATTTTCTTCTCTTTGGGTAATTATCCAAAACAAGATGACCAAATTTGCTTTCTAACTCCAATTGTTTTGCGAGATATGAATTATCAATAATTTAATGATCGTTTATATCATTTAAAATAATTAATTAATAAGAATTATCAATAATAATTTTTATTTAAATATTTTCGTAAATAATGAAAATATTTTTCATATATTCATTAGGCGATCATTTTTAATCATTTTCAGAAAATTATTTTTTAAATTATTTATTTTACGCAAAACAAGCATTGAAAATTAATCCTCCTATATTTGTGTTTCACGCAATATAGTTGTATTATAAATATTTAAAAAAAGAAGAAGAAGGTAAAACATGATTACCAAATGAAAATCACACCCATGATGGATAATCGCTAGAACAATAACCATCAATAAATCGAATAATGGTTTTACCTGGCATGATGTAACTAAATATTAGTTACATTGAAATTAATAGAATTTAGGAAAGTTAAAATTTATATGTGTTCTCCAACATTGAGACACGTGGAAAGATGCTATTGAATGGTTGTATCGTGACTAGTGAGATACATAACATATAAAACGTATTATGGACGCACTTGTCATCTCATTATAGAATATTTTTGAATGACATATTTAATGCGCATAGCATCTTTAGGATAATTTCTCCAAATCGTTTGCTTTAATGGATTTTCCTAATTTAGTCATCTCATTGTACAAGGACATGATCAGAGATACGTCGAGGAACACCGCCATAGCTTGTATTAAAACTTCCTTACAAGGATACCTTTGATTTTCAATAGACTACTTACCTATTCCATAAGAAAAGATTATGCTTTGAAATTAATGATACTTTCTCGCTTAATTGTTCAGCAAGTGTCTTCAACACATTTAGTTATTGAACATAGTAAGGCAAAGTGTCTTCTTAAGACTGCTTTTGTGTTTGGGAAGGCTTTCGGGAAAAGTCATTGAAAAAATGTAAAGGCCCTTGAGTTAAAAGAGTTTTTCAAAATGCAAATTGTGTTTAGTAAATCGTATTTGTGAAAGTCCATTGTGAATTATTTTTTAGCAAAATAGTGTTTGGATAAATTCAATTCACAAAAGAATTTTGTTATTAAAAAAAAAAGGAAAAAAAGGAGAGTTGGCCGGTTATCGCCAGCGAAGAGCTAACAGTTGCCGGCGAAGAGTAGGCAATCCAGCGAGGGGGAGGCAGCGCAGCAAAGGGCAACGTTCAACTAGGGTCGCCGTACGGAGGATACGACGTGGTGAGGGTCGTGCGACCCACCATACCGTGGAGGTCGCCGGCGCCTACAATCTGGTTGCCGTAACCTAGATCTTATGATTTGGGTTGTTGTGACCCTCGCCACGACCTACTACGCCGTGACCTTTGTGCGGAGGTCGCCGATGCTGCTTGATCTTGTCCCAGCTACCTAGACTGCGAGATCTAGGTCGCCATGACCCTTGCCGAGCGGTCGCACTACCCACCGCGTCGTGAAGGTCGTTGGTGCCCGCAATCTAGTCGCCGTGACCCAGATCTGCATGCGATCTGGGTTGCCATGACCCTCGCCGCGCTGCGTCCCTCGTTGAAGGGTCGTGGGACCCTAGCCGAACCACCTATCCTTCATCGCACCGCTTGCCCTTCGTCAGCGACCACACGTAGATGCTGGTCTAGAGAGAAGGGAAGAAGATGAATATGATGAACAGTTGTCGAGGTAAAGTCAGAAAAACGAAAAATTAACGAGGACAATTTCGAAAGAAAAATTTTATTAGCTTCAAAGCCAGCATGCTAAGAAAGCTCAAGGTAGACCCCAACCTGCCTTGGGAAGGCTTGCCTTTGGCAAAGGCAAGTGGAATTTTTTTTTCCAAATACTAAATATTTGGCTCAAAGGCCTTTACCCCTCCAAAGCTCCTTAGGAAGGCAGTTCCCAAATTACTTTGCTTGTTATGAAATTACATCTCTAGAGTTGCAGGGTTTTGTGGATGCAGATCACTTGAGTGATCAATATAGCAGTAAGAGTACTGGTGAATATGTCTTTATAATTGTAGGCACAATAACAAGTAAAGTATCTCAACTACAAAAGGTAGTGACTCTATCAACGACATAAATAAAGTACGTGGCTATCACGGAAGCCTATAAGAAAATTATGTGTTTACAAGATTATATGGATGAGTTACATTGAAAATAGCCAGTGAATACACTAAGGAGTGATAATCAAAGGGCAAAGCATTTAGCAAAGAATGTAACTTATTGTTTAAGGACTAGTCATATTAAGATACATTATTATTTCATCTAGTAAGCATTGAAGGAGAATGAGTTAAAACTACGAAAGATTAATGGCTCGAAGAATCTAACTGACATGTTTATTAAGGTAGTAGACAAAGAGAAGCATATTTTTCGTGTTACTAGCTTTTGAAGTAGAATGGATACGAAATTGTTTGGTGCATCAAATATATGTCTTCAAAAGTAAGACTGTTGGTGGGTAAAGCCAAAATAAAAAAAATTGTTTTGTTTTGTTTTTTTTTTCGGTCTTTTCTCTTCATTTTGCTTTTAGATTAAAAGCTACACCTCATATATCAGCTATTGAGAGGTAGTGACTGTGAATAGCTAAAAAGAAAATAAAAAGAGCGAAGAAAATTTGTTTTTGTTTTCCTTTGTGAACATTCTCAATCTCCATCTTGATTTTTATTTTTATTTTTTGGTCAAAATCTCCATCTTGATTTTGAGAGAAGATTATTATTGTATAAACAGTACAATCCCCTTGTTTTTTTTTTTTTTTCCTCCTTACATTCCTAGCTTGTCACTTTTTAGGACCAATAGCACATTAGATTAAAAATCTCATAATAAGTCAATATAACCTACGTTTGAAATTGTCAAAATAGAAATAATTCTAATAATCATATTCAATCCTTCTATTTATATCGAAAACGAATTATATCTTAAGTAGGAATTTAATTATTCATCGTTCCTCATATTTTGCAATTGAGGCATGCTCTTAATGGGAAGTTTTTGTAGATCAGAAGTTTCTGTAAATCCTAACAATACAAGTTGAGAAATTTAAAACTTTTGGTATAATCGAGGTGAGTAAAAGAACTGTCCGAATCAAGCCAAACATATCGGTTTTGGGCGGTTCTAATTCTACAAATGGAAACTAGTGAATATCGCTTGATTTCAGGTATGGACTCCCCACCCGGACCGATACATAATTTTTACTTCTTATTTTTACAAAAATAAAAACCTTGATTACTAGTATGCGCTAATTCACTTCACATCACTATTTAGAGTACCCTAATTCACTTTACTCACCTCTCAGCCACGCAGCACGCTCATACAGTGGTGTTATCATCACTCACGCCCCTCTCTCTCTCTCTCTCTCTCTCTACTGGATTTCTACTCCGACATCGGCAAAAAAGCCAAAGGTCACTCCTCATCAATCTCGAGCCCATATCTCCAGTTACGTGCATCCCACGGATTTTCTCGTTCGTTGTTTTGTTCAATCGGTTGATTTTTTTGTCCGATGTGTGCGTTGTTGTGGTTGTTTGTGGTGCAGATCTTTTACAAGGATTACCAGAGCGACCACAAGTTCACCATCACTCCCTCCTTGGTCATGGGAGTTGTGAGTTTTCCTCTGTTTCTTGAAGACCTTTGCATGTTTATTCACTTCATTAAGGGACGCTTTAAAGTTGTTTATGGTTTTCCGGTCACTTTTTCGCACCAAAACATTTCCCATTCCTAGGTCACAGCTGGTTTCTAGACCCATCCGGAAACCATCCAGAAACCAGGCCGAGATCTAGTTTTCAGGTGAGTCTAGAAGTAGGTAGGCAGTATTCGATTTCAGGGTGGGAGCCAATACCAATCACTCCCATGGTTTAGGGGCGGATATGTAATTTACTTATTTATTTTTGCAAAACCGGGCCCAAAGCATAATTTCAGAAAATTAGGTGGCCGGGTCCATCTCCCACCAACGTTTGTTAGCACAATTCAGACAATTAATAATAATAATCATCGTCATATTTATAACTATAATTCACGATGGATTCACATTTGCAATGCTTATTATCTCTTACATTAGAAAGAGACCAAACCAGTTCGTGTGAGGAAAAAAAAAAAGCATGCATTTGGGTGGAGACAGAGAAAAATCAAAATCAAAATCAAAATCAAAATCAAATAGGGAATGCATTTTAATGATTATAAGTGAGAGAGTTTTACATTAATTCTTGGAAAGAAAATTTTCGTGAGAAGGTTATTTTGATTAAGACTATAAACATTGAAATTTATGGGAGATAAATGAAATTATTCATTGACTCATCTGTCCACATTTATAATATTTTGTAAATGAGTAATTGAGCATATCTAGGAAAAGATAGAAAAAAATTGATATTCCTTCAAAGAGATAGCTGCCCCTTACTCTATATAACAGCATAGATATATAAAGGATGTATCTATCTGTAGTATTTCATAAGAAACTTTAGACAAATCTCGTACTTACTATAATTTCTTATTACCAAAATTGAATGAATTACTATTTTCTAATACTAGGGCATAGCTCTAGAATTACACCATTACTCTCCCCTAATAAGACTTGATCTTGTCTCTTGTCAATAAAGGAAGTAAATCTCTTGGTGTCCTATTTAATGTTAGAATGTCATTTACATAAGATTTTATTGAAGTATTTGATTTACATCTAATCTATTCACGGTTTTCCTTTCTTAAAAGTATGTCCGATTCTGAATATTAAATGCTTTCGGTTTATGGAAATTACTCACCATCTTTGCCAGATGGAAGTGGCTTTTTGAATTTACCATTTGTGTAGAAAAAGGGCAAATTTTGCTTGAAAAGGAAGTTGAAGTTAAATGGGCATGCCCCGATTTCAATTTCCAATTTTCCCCCACTCGCTGTGCTCCAAATATGGAAAAAGTCAAAGCAGTGGGCCTTCTAGGGAAATAGCATAATACTGGAGGGCATTGTGGTAATTACGCAAAAAGCGGCCCGCAGATTCACCTCCGAACACAAAGGTTCACGTCCACGTCCGAACGGATTTTGCCCGAAACTCCGCATCGTAAGTCAAAAGACGACAAAACTCAAAAAAAATTAAAAAGGAAAAATATTTTTAAAAATGCAAATCCACGTGGCGTGGGCCCCCACATCCTCTTTCTTTATTTTAAAAAAACTCGCATTATCCGTTTTGTACCCATTCTCCACGTCATTAATGAGGGGAGATTTTCTTACATGAGAGTCCAAATGGCAAATTCACGTAGGGGCGTTGGATTAGAGTTGTCAACTGCGGGGCGATTTGCAATAAATTCACGTTGCAAAAACAGGTTAGATCGAGTCATTGGTTACAATTATCCATTTTATTACATGCTATTTAGACTGGATTCTTGAATGGAATTGATTCGGTAACTTTAACCATATGTTATTCTCTGAAATCTGATCAAAATTTATTGGGGGAAGGTACATCATTAGCCTTAGATCCATATACAAATTGCAATTAAATCTTGCACATTTTAGCTTTTGCAATCAGATTCTAAATTTCTTTGAGATATGCAATCAAGTCATAGACCAATATTGAAAATTCGTAAGTTAAAGAATGTTACGTTGGTAATTTCGAGTGTCACAAAGCAATTTTATTTATTCGTTGGAATAACTGGATTGAAATCTTTCAAAGAGTTGTAGAAATTGGATGTGTTAAACACAAAATTTATGACTTTTGTTGAACTTTCCTTTACTTCGATGATTCCATGTCGATGGTGCCATTTATTTTAATTTGTTTGACGGTTGAATATGTTGCTAAATTGGCTTAGACGAAATAAAAGACGAGACTTTGTCCTATTCATTCTCCATTACCAAGATAAGCCACAGTCATATTCTTCATAATGCAATCAATGAATTCACCAAAATTGATTCAACAGTTGGCAACGCGATTGATTGGTAACGTCAATAGACAGTTTGAACCTTAGTTCAAGTAGAGAAAAAGGATATATAATCAATATAAACAACAAAAATCACGATATTTTAATGATTATTTCAGATGATCCTACACAATAAGAAAGATATAAACGGAAACAACTAAACCATCATCGCTCATCTGTTTTATTTAGAAAGTCGGGTAATTCATATTTTTGGACAAGCACATATATAAATAGAAATACTTTTTTTTAGAATTCCATTGTCTCAACTACGATAGATTCCGGACCATCTAAAGGTGACCATACGAGATAATATTGCTCCGTCAACATGTCTAATGTCTCTTCTTCTTCTTTTTCTTTTTTTTTTTGGTTCCTTGAAGTGCTTGAGTGACTCTAATATAATCAAAGATTTTCTTACAGGAGTTCCAAAAGACAGATGACGTCGGAATACTCCAATGTGGATGAGGTTCGAAAAAGTTAAAATTGGATTCAGGAGGGGCCCGGAGAGAAAAAGGAAGAGCAATCCATGTGCAAAAGTAAGTTTCAAGTTTCCGAAATTGCCCTTGTTCTGCAAACTGCCTATAAAGGCGGTAGTCCTCCCGAGTCCAAAGTCCACTTTTTTTCTCACTGCTCCGAGAGATTTAAGAAGAACCGAAACCATCTCCTTCTCTCTCTCTCTCTCTCCCGAATTTAGGAGCAACGGCTGACTCATTGATTCAGAGAGGCTTGTCAGATAGAGAAAACGAGACCGAGATCTGACCCGTTTGCAGTTCTTTAGATTTCTTTGTCGACGGAACACCCAGTTCTGGTCGCTTCTGTTTTTCCTGGAGAATTCTCTCTCTATTCCTGGTAATCTTCTTGCTTCGACCCGTTTCGGACTGTGTTGCTACGATCGTGTTTCTTTCTTTCCCGGCCGTTTTTTTTAAAAATTCTTTTTCTCTTTCTGGGTTTTCAGTGGGCGTTAATCTTGATCAGGCAAAGCGGAGTGTCATCGCCTAAAAATTTTGTTTTTCTTGGTCGTGCTTCTCCTGTGGGGTTCCGTCGTTCTAGTGTTTGATCTCTCGTTTGATCTTGCATGCATGTTTGATCTGATGTTTTGGAACGATGCGATGTGCCCGTTTGATTTCTTGCATTTCTTTCCGATCGTGGGTTTGTGAGCCATGGTCTTGACAGAAGATGAAGCTGCCCAGATGTTTGGTTCTTTTTTTTTTTTACTTTGGATTCGGATATCAACATGCAGAGATATGTCACATTCATTTTGATGGAGCTCGTTTTGCGCTTTGTTTCTTACCTTGATTGTGCTTAAATTTTGGTGTCTTTATGCATTGTCCTTGCAATGATCAAGAGCTGTTGAGAATTGCTCTTAGGAGATTCATTTCTTGGGTGTTTTCGATCAAAAGATCTGGGCCTGCTATTCGTTTTTCTTTTTTTTCCTTAGTTTTTTTATTACAAGAGTAATGGCTGTCGAAATGAATTTTCAAGTCTGACATTCTTGTGGATTTGAGACGGCTAACCCAAAATGAAAACAGAAACGATGGCAAGAGAGTTATGTGGGGGAGAGTGGCTAGATGACTGTTTATTTAATTTTTGTCTTTGGCTCTGCACACATGATTTTTAATTGGTGCAGTAGCAAACATGGCTATTGAAGTCAATGGATTTGAGGTGGCACCGCCACCTGTGGAGGCTTTAGCTGAGGCGGACAGGTCTTTGCTGATTAAGAACGAGAATGGGAAGCTGGAACATGGATTGATCCCCAATGCGAACATAAAGTTTGGTTCTCATGGAGATGGATTGGCAAACAGTGAAGCAAATAAAGTTTCTGATGCCAACTTACCCAAGGATGCTGCTGATGAATGGCCGGCACCGGATAAGATTCACTCCTTTTATATTCCTAAGTGCAGGTCGCACGATGATCCTCAGATAAAGGTCAAAATTGACCTAGCCGATAGGGAGATTCAACAGATGAATCAAGCCAGGTTCCAGATCACCGACAAACTGAGAGCAAAAAGGGTAAGTTTAAACACTCGCGGTTTTTCAAGCACCAGTCATTGTACTAGAATGGTATCCTTTCCCTTTTATATCGTTATGATTATGGTAGATGAGATAGTCAAACCTCAGGGTTGAGGACTTCACAGCTTGTTGTTCTTCTAATCCAGTGCCTTGATATGAAAGGCCAATGACAAGCAACGGGTAGGGGGTGTTCCTGTTGCTTAGCATATTCAATCAGTTACAAATGGAAGAAAATTTCCATCACTTTTGAGGTCACCAGAGTTTTGAGGACAAAACATGTGTGAATTACATTTTTAAGAGAACGACAGTCATTGATGGTTGTTTTACTTCGCTAGGGTTGAGTATGTTAGTTGAGAACTGAACAGGCTTCGTGCATTTATTGTCACCCTTACGTTAAGCATATTAGAACGTGACGTGCCGAAGGGTACGTATGGGTTAAGTATGGATGTCAACATTTCTCATCATTTGTCATTTGAGAAAAAAAGGTTATGTCACTATGCAAAAGCTGCTTTTTTATAACAAACTTTGACCATGAATGTTGAGTAATTTAAATAAGCATTGCTAGCACATAATTACTAACCAATTGTGTATTGTACCCTTTGCTCAAAAAGGCTTGCCCTGGTGGCTGGTGACGTTCATATTCTGAAGCAAAATCATTGCTTTAATGCCTTATGTAGGAGAGTTCTCGAATTAAGATGCCATGCAGTCGAAATCAGTCTTATGCCAATGTAGTCCATGTCAACTTTACCGGTTGCCTCAAAACTCTAGTTTGGTTAAGCATATCTTTCAGTTAGCTTAGGTTGCTTAGGGAAAAATAGATGAATCTTTTATATGGTGATTGTTGCTTTGACCACCATGAAAGGGCCATTTCATGGAATTAGCTCTATAAGGCATTAAAAGCTTGTTTAGGTGGTTCAGGCTCTAGTGTATGTCTCCTGGTTTCAGGGGGTGATTCTTACAAATTTTCGTGCAAAACTCTTAAGTTTGACTTTTACTAAAACAGAATGGTAAGAGTCAATCATAATAAGTTGTACACCTCTATTTCACAAATTCATCAATACATTGGCATTGTTTGGATCTATTTTCACTCAGAAAATGCACAAGCTCATATATTTCAGGGTAGCGGTTTCTCCTTATGGCCAATTGATTTTTTTTTTTTACTGGACTTTTGATGCCAAACATCAAAATACACAGAAAAAGCAAAGGCATATTACCCCTTCGGTCCCCCAACCAGCCTCACTTCTCTCCCACGAACACACGTAGTGCAATCAATTTGGTAGCATATTTCATTTGTCAATATTTTCTTCATATGCAGTCCCAGCGATCAGACATAATCACTCAGCTGAAAGCTTTGGGCAATGAGAACAAGCAGTTTAATATGATTGCTGAAGAAAAGAGGAAGGAAATGGAACCGTTGCATGATGCTCTAGGCAAGCTCCGCAATGGGAACAATTCTGGTCATGGTAGTAGCATATGCTCATCAGAAGAAGAACTTAATGAGCTTGTAAGTTGGTAGTTTTAAGCGTATAGACCACCTTCTATATTGTCCTTATTTATTTTAATACATTGTTAACCTTTTGTTTTAATTTATGATTTGTTGGTTGCTACTGGTTGTTGCAGATCCAGAGCTTGAATTACCGCATACAGCATGAGAGCATCCCATTGGCTGAAGAGAAGCAACTTCTACGGGAATTAAAACAGCTTGAGGGCACACGGGAGAAGGTTATTGCAAATGCTGCACTGAGGGCTGATGTGCAGGGTAAATATGGTCAGCGAGAAGAGATTCAGGACCAGGTTAAAGTAAGGAGTGTGCACTTTCAAAGCACAGCTTAACACACCCTTGTTCTTTATGATTTGATACACGCAGAAAATAATGAAATTATCTGACCACAGTAACATTATCTTATTGTAGCATATGGGAGTTGGCTTGGATGGAGTGAGGAAGGAGCAGCAGACAGTTAAGGGAAAAATTAAGAATCTCAGGGAAGAATTGGAGGGTATAGAGAATGATATAAGGTCTTTGCAAGATGAGCTGTCAGCTACCATTGAGAAGAGGGACAAAGCATATGAAAACTTGCAGGACCTGAGGAAACGGCGTGATGAGGCGGTATGTTCTTAGATACACACCTAGTGCTGGCCTTTCTTAGATTGCTTCTACATGGATTGCCAACTTAGCAGCTTAGTTTTCGAGTCATCTGTGTGTGAATAAAGGTAATGTGTGGTCAGTATTGGACATGATCTGTATGGTTTACTTAAAGCTCCATATGTTTTAGTATGGTACTTTGAAGAATATATAATAATTACTCTCAGACTGGTGGTGACTGGTACCTTTATTCCGATTTGTAGCTGTAGGTGGTCTTCTTATCCTTCACTGTCTTTTTTATGCTCAATGGCCTAATAGAGGCTTTTTTTTTTCTTTTATGACTCAAAAATGTGATTAGTGGGGAATTTATGTATACATTTTGCCAATTAGGAAGAATGTTATTTACTGGGTTTTATTTTATTTAGCAGGTTTTTTGGTCTATGATCAGCATACTTAGAAATATTTTTCTAGAAAATTCTATTTGTATGGTTGTATTAACTATATTCGTTAGATGATAATAAATAAACTTTCTAGCATTTAAAATTTTTAATCTTCTGGATGCTGTGCTGTTTTCTTGTGCTTAGAATTAATGCCTAGCTACTTCAGACAAAATCGATAAGCTCCTCAGTTTCTAAAGATCGAATGTAATCTTGATCCTTCTTGGGGATTTGAGAAACTGACGGGGTAACTTTTTCTGCTGCTGAAAGGAAATGGACTGCAACATGTTTTTCATTATAGGAGCATTAAGTCGAGAGATACGATACTTTCTCCTGTAGATGATGCTCATAACATTTTACTTTCCATTCTGTTTCAGAATGCCCCTTTTTACCAAAGCCGTGCGATTTTGAACATCACAAGAGACCTTGCTGCAAAGAAGGATGTTAGTGCTCTTGAGGAGCTTGCGCTGAATGTGGTTTGTGATCCTTAATTCTTAATTTGATGTAGATTGCATGTTACGCTTTCATCCTTTGCTTTAACCCTTCGCTTCCTTTTCAGGCTGAGAAGTTTTTCTCCCTCTGGAACGACAGCAAGAGTTTCAGAGATGATTACCTCAAAAGAGTGTTGCCATCATTGGATGCCCGACTGTTGAGCAGAGATGGAAGAATTAGGAATGCCAATGAGAAGCCATTAGCAGTTGCCGAGGTAACAACTGCTGTATCCAGAAAAGAGACAACGGTGAAAACTGAAGTGACCAAGGGAACAACTGCTGTATCCAGAAAAGAAACAACGGTGAAAACTGAAGTGACCAAGGGAACAACTGCTGTATCCAGAAAAGAAAAACCGGTGAAAACTGAATTGAAAGGGCCAAAAGAAGATTTCAAACCACCTTCGCAAGACAATGTTGCTACCGTCAAGAATAAGAAGAAAGAAGCTGTAAAGAAAGCGATTGATTCAGCTGCCACATTTGAGCTTATGGGGACGAAGTCTAAAGAGGGCGCTGAGGACTTTGTTGTGGCGACACCGGAGCAGGAGGCTCCGAAAGTGACTGAAGTCGACAAAGAGAAGCTGAAGGAGATGAAGAGGCAGGAGCAAATTGAAAAGCAGAAGCAGGCTCTAGAAAGGAAGAAAAAGATGGCAGAGAAAAATGCACTGAAAGCGGCAATTAAAGCTCAAAAGGAGGCTGAGAAGAAACTCAAGGTAATCATCTAATATTTTCTTTTACTAGAAATTGCCCCTTTCATTGAATCCCTTAACATATTTTTTATGCATTACGGGAAAGTGACGATAGAACTACCTTTTCCCATTGCGCAGCAGAACGTTGAAGCTTAACATGTTGTCTTTGGATGCCTAATAAATTTTCCAATTCTTTACCTACTCGGTTCTAGCTTTGAAACTGGCAGAAGCTCATTTTCTCTTGTGAAAAATTATTTCTTCAGGATCGTGAAAAGAAGGAAAAGAAGAAAGTGATGACGTGGAATCCTGATGCGGAGGAACTGACTGAGGAGGCTGCCGAAGCAGAGACGATGGGGAAAGCTCCAGAGGCTCTGGCCCCTGCGAAGGAGAAGGTTCAAAAGAAAAGTGCTTACAGAGTGAAAACTCGAACGAAAGGAGTCGAATCGGTTCCAAAGGCCATCCTGAGGCGGAGGAGATCGCAGGCCTACTGGATGTGGGCCGTTCCCGCTGCTGTTTTGGGAGCTCTGGTGGCCCTAGCTTATGCATATTACTCTCTTCCCTGAGGAAGACGAGGAGGTAGAACCGCTGGATGGATGAGGCCTAGCAAACGGGCAGTTTTGCCTATAGAAAGAAAGCTTTAACTCCGGGGTAACCTAGTTCTTTTCAGTCCCAACAAGGAATGGGACTTTTAACTCAAAATACTTTCAGAAACTCAGTTTGGCATAGGACCTCCGGATAGCGGGCAGAGTAGATTTGCGGATTATAGTCAAAGTTGTTCGAATTTTGACTGGTCGGATATTCTGGAATATTGTCTTAATATATAGTACTCTTGCTCTCATATTTTATGGGTTCTCTTTCTGTGGGATGTGTGCGTGTGGCTTGGTGATTGATATTTGGATTGCTCATCCTTGGAAGGCGAAACAGGCAAGGATGCAGTACCACTCATCTTTCTACGGTACTACTAATCATTGGGTGATAAAGTTCCCGTCAACCAGCGCTCGTCCTGCTAAGCACGGTCGATCTACTTAAAGCGGAAAATGGATTTTTCATGACAGTATATACCTCGTTCCGGATTGGAACCGCATCATTTTGGCCTAAAACACTCCTTATGTCAGGCTTCCAGCCTCAGATCTCTCATCAGCATCTAAATATGAGAACTTGCCTGGGATAGAACGCACCGAACGCTCTTTTTTCCAGTATTGCTCATGCAATGTGTTTTATCACGTTCCTTCTATTATCCTATCTAGGCTGAGAAGCATTTAGTTTTGCAAGATGTCTCCGTTCGTTCATTTGAGTCGAATCGTTGCTCGCCGGTGCGCTATGCATGCGGTGGTTCGCTAGGAGTACCTCATGAGGACGAGTGCGAAGCGCATACCACATGCACGGATCGTCCTCCACGAACGGTCCGACCATGTTATGCATATGCACATTAATCTGGCGCGGCCATTTCAATCCAAATCGATAGCCAAAAACCTGAGAAAGCTATGGACAACTTGAAACTGAGAAAGCTATGGACAACCTCAAAACTGAGAGGTCGTAAGAAGGTAATTTATGCATTAGTGCCCGGTCGTGGGTGAGCGGTTCCAGGTTCCGGTTCGGTTCCGTCTGGAACCTGGAACCTACCCTCGGGTACAGGTTCCTCAAAATGAGGAACCTGGAACCTACCCGTGGGAACCGAGAACCTGGAACCTACCCTGTCACAGGTTCCAGGGTCGGTTCCAGGTTCCAACAGGTTCCGCGTTCCTTTTTTTGTTTTTATTTTTATTTATAGATTTGAACTATAACGTATGCGCATATTACCAAAAAAAAAAAAATTATAACGTACGCGCACGTTACCAAAAAAAAATATAATGTACACGCACATTATCAAAAAAAATTATAACGTACGCGCACGTTATAAAAAAAAATATAACGTACGCGCACGTTATAAAAAAATATATAGTGCGGGCGGCCAAGACGCTATCAAAAATGAATAATAAAAATGTCAATAAAATATAAGCCGTATGCCAAGACGCAAGGAATTATAACATACGCACTCTAAAAATGAATAAAAAAAAAATTATAACATACGCGCATATTATCGGACTCTTCAGCACTGTCGCAATAATCCTCTAACATCAAAATCATGCCATAAATATACTTCCCAAGCTATGAAAACAATAAAACAAAACATAGACTCTTTGACAACAATGTTTTTCCATGCATTAAACTTATCAATGGTGAGATCACAACAACCATTTAAAGGCTCATAAACTCTTTGACAATATAGTTAAAGCATCACAAAGTCAATAAAAAACCTTGCTTGAATTCTCTACCGCTAAATCCATTGTCGTTGCGACACCACCAACTCTATTTATCAACAATAATCTCCGCATTAAGGCCAACCATATCTGAAAAAAGAAAAAGAAGAGGTTAAATAAAATATCCACTTATCAAATATACAAAAAGAATTATAATATATAAAAATATAAACATTACTTACCTAATTCAAATTGTTCTGCGTTTTCGATACACTCTTCATCACCAAGCGGTACACGAGCGGCCCTCAACCAATCTTGAGTGCAAATCAAAGCTTCCACTACTTTAGGAGTTAAAGAACTTCGAAAGCCATCAAGCACACGACCCGATGTACTAAAAGTTGACTCTGAAGCAACGGTTGTTACAGGAATGGACAAAATATCTCGAGCCATCAAAGAAAGGATCTTATATTTTGAACCATTAGCCTTCCACCAAATCAAAATGTCAAGATTGAGATCCTTTTCATTTTTTTCTTGAAGATACTCATCAAGCTCGGACTTGTTATCATCGCGCCCTTGTTCATTCGAGTATAAAAACATTTTCTTCCAATCTTGAGCTTCATGCATCTTTAGTTCTTCACTACCACCCGTATCGGGTTGGGAAGTGGAACTACTACTACTTGCACCCAAATTATGGCCACCAAAATCTTGATCATTTGAAATAAGAGAAGATTGCTCATAAAATTCATACAAATGCTCCAATGTATTCTTCACCTTGCAATGCATCTCTTCAATCTTCAATTCATCATCATAAATTTGTCCATACAAGAATCTCACATAATTTAACTTGGCTCTAGGATCTAACACAACCGCAATCAACACCATAATATTCACTTTATCCAAGCTTCCATAATATTTGTCAATTTTTTCTTTCATTTTCAAACCCATAGTTTGAAGTTTAGGATCCGAAGCATTAACCGCATCTTTCAAATATTTATACAAAATAGCTATTCCTTCAAAATAATCATTTGAAGTAACATATGAAGTCCCAGACATCTTCTTGGTGGCATCATAGAATGCTTTCAGAAAATTCGAAAGAATAATAGCATTTTCCCAATCATCATCCCTAGGAGTTTCATGATCTAGCTCACTTACAAAAGATGGATCGTGATCTTCCATCCTTTCGAAAGCTTTTCTGAACTTTATGGCGGTGTCCAACATGAGGTAAGTGGAGTTCCATCTAGTGGCAACGTCAAGAACTACCGAACCCTTATAAGTGATCTTTTCTCTCTCAATGCAAGATTTAAATCCTTGGGCTCTTGTGGGAGAACTCCTTACATACCTAACCACATTTCGGATACGTGCAATGGAGTCACGTACCGTAGTCAAGCCATCTCTCACAATCAAATTTAATATATGAGCTGTACATCTCATATGCAAAACACTACCATCTAATATCAACGACCTTTATTTGGAAAGTTTATCCCTCAAATAGCCAATTGCAACATCATTCGAGCTAGCATTATCCACGGTAATTGTGGACACCTTTTTTTCTATTCCCCACTCCTCAATGCATGTCTCCACCATTTTCCCAATCTCCCTATCCTGTGACTATGCATCACCACAAAATTGATGATTCTTTTATGCAACTTCCAATTTTCATCAATAAAATGTGCAGTGAGACACAAATAATTCAGATTTTGATTGGAACTCCATGTATCAGTCATAAGTGCGATCCTAGAATTAATCTTTCCAAAATAATTCTTCAAAGAAGTTCTTTCACATAAAAACAACTTCATACAATCTTTTGCCACTGTGAAACGTGATATATGTTTGAAGAGAGGTTGTATCTCACTAACATATTCACGAAATCCAACACGCTCAACCAAGGAAAAAGGTTGCTCATCAATGATGATAAACCGAGCAAGCATGTGCCTAGCTCGTTCTTGATTAAATGACCATGTCGATAAGACGCTACCGGTACTAGAATCTCCTCCTGCCTTACCAACCGTGTTGACATTACGTGGTACAAAGAATTTCTGCCTCTTATCTAGATTACGAGGAAACCTCTTACATGTGTTTAAGTGCTTCCTCATTGCAGAAGTACCATTAGCAACACGATACTTAAGCATAGACCCACAATGAATGCATTTCACTTGATATATTTTTCCATCCTTATCACTGATTTTCGAATAATGATTCTAGCATTCAGATGTATATTTCTTATCATGAGAATCGGATACCTTATTTGTGGCACTCAAGGTAGGGGGTGCATCTTCTTCAATTTCATTGCCAGAAAACTCAAATTCCATACCCGGAGTCATCTCCTCACGTCCCTCCACCTCCATTGACATGTTATCTTGATACATTAATTCCGCACTACACAACAATAATATAATATAATTAGAAAATTCAAAACATAATGTGAATTGAGTTATAGAATATGCAAGCAATTGCTAAAAATCAAATCAATACACAATTTTAGGACTATATCATATTATCAATACAAATGCAAAAGATTTATTCAAATATGCCCTTATTTGTGGCCATACAGTTGTCCCAGCATGTGTTTTAAAAACTACATCGCAACAACGGATACAAAAAAACAAGACAACGATGACAGAATGCAAGACACGAAAAAAGAAGGCACGACAAAGTAAATCAGCATGAGGTCAGGACAAATGACACGTCAAAGGAAACAAAAACTGATGAAAAACCAATCGCGCGAAATCGCCCAAAGTTCCTAAGAGCACAAAATCAGCGCCAACGGCAACGCAAACAGAAGATCGCAATTCAGTCCAAGTGATCATCTTTCCCCGACTCCTTCGAGACGTATCAACCTCCAAGGCTTTGCCATTAACATGATAACATCCACTGCTTAACTAACACATACAGATTTATCGGCTCACGAAAGCGACAACGAAGATACTAAGGATTCCGGCAGAAGCAGCAGCAACAGGATTGTACCCATTGCTCCACTTAAGGATCAAGACCCAACAAGAAAACCCAACTCGCAGGCAACACGTCAAACTTCACCGCGAGTTGCTTCCGCCACCGCCTCCACGTTGTCGTGGGTGAAGGAAAAACACACGAAACAGAGCCGAGCGAGCATTACCCAAAAACGAAAAAAACAAAAAACCGAAAAACCGCAACACGTTCATGGACGAAAACGAAGACGAACCTCGAAGAGAGAATTCCTCGGGGTTTCCGAGAACGGACGGCGGCCGACAAGGGGGGAACGCCGAAGCCGAGCTGGGGAAACCACGCGAAACAGCTAGAGATCGTCGAGAAAGCCCGTATATTTATGTGCAGAGGGAGGTGTGGAGTTCAGCGGGAGAAATCGGAGGTGTTTTGGGGCTTCTGGCGCGAGCGGCGTGGGTCACGAGCAGGGACGTCGGGCAACGGCCGG
>SMSX01019269.1:0-12458 GCA_026573535.1 Eucalyptus polybractea | reverse complement strand
TAACATCTCCGATCTTCGGGGATACGTCTCCTGCAAAACATGGTCGTAGGAGAGGCAACATGCATTGGTAATCATAAACATGCATCAATTTAGTGGAGGTTCATGCACTATGATTTATATCAAGCTTGCATCACCTAATTTCCATTGGGAAAGATTTCACAAAAAATGTTCCAATCTGAACACATGGGTGTCATTAATGTGCCAAATGAGGGACCTCTTAGTCTAAAAGGACTTTTCACTCCTCATTAAAATGAGCTGTTTTATCCTGACCTTTGATACTGGATTTTTGTCAATCACTCTATCTTTCCATCATCATGCCAAATGAGGGTTCAAGCAATCTCGCAAGTGGTACAAACTTACCAATTTGAGAGGTCTTTAATAGGGACCGTAATGCTGGCTTGGTCAACGGCTTAGCAAAGGAGACTCTTTGAGTCGAGGCTATTAAAAAATGAATGATATTTCACAATCATCTTGGGGTTTACAAGTCAAGAAACATGAAAAATGAAGTAGAAATTATCTTACTCGCACTTCTTCAAGCGATGCTTTCAAACATATGAACTTTTACGTTAATTCAAGTACCATAATCTGAAGAGATTTTGTAAGGGATGTAACGTAGGTTGGGTTCATAGGTTGAGAATCAAAAGGATCATTTGGCTCAAAAAGTGTTTATGGGGTCAAAGTTGGTGATCATCTTGACATTTCCAACAATTTTCCTCCCCATCGTCGAAGATTTTCTTCACATCACAACTCCACTGATTGCAACATCTCAACATTTGAGTTTTTTCTTTTTTGGTACCACCTTGTTGGGGATACGACTCACTTCATCAAGTGTTTGATTTTTTCTTTGGGCATTGGCCTTGTTTTTACCAGGCACACTGCATTTTCATGCCCCATTTTTTGCACTCTTTTTTTTTTTTGGACAAAGTCTCCATTTTTATCAGCATTGTAAATCATGCTACTTGAGTGGTTTGATTTTTCTTTCCTTGCCCCAGTGTGGGGGATGATCACCAACTGGGTTTAATGTGAAATGAATTCATAGGCTCAATGGGGCTATGCAATGGATAAAGTGTATAGGATAGAGAAAGAACTGCTCTTCGTCGTCCTAAGGCACTTTAAATTATCGTATAAGTCACATTGTAAAAGCAATAGTCGAAGATTAATGCAAGTACGAGTAAGAAAATTTCTATCATTCATTTCAAATCTTGTCCCGGTATGAGACGATTCTTGACAGGGATAATTTAAAAATCTCTTCATGTGTGTGGGCTCAAAGGGCTGAACAATGGATATATCTGTAGTGTTTTGGATAGCAGAAGACTGCCTCTCATCGTCTCGGTTGACGTACTCTTTGCGAGATCACTCTTTTCCTCATAGGCATGGAATTTTTCCACACAACTCACTAGGGGTCAGTGTATGGAATAAGGTTTGCCTTTCATCATTCCAAAGTAGCCCATTTTCACACATTCAATTTATCTCACACGATTCATCAAGGAAAACATGCAATATTCGCAACTAATGCGGACAAGTGAATTTGTAACTCAATGAGGCAATTTATTCATCATAAAATGTTTGCAATTCAAAACATGACATGGCAAATTCTATCATGGGTAATACTTCTTGACAGCATCTGAATTAACTGGAGTGGAAAACACACGACCATCCATTTCTGCCAAGATCAAAGCACTGCCATGAAGTACCTTCTTTACCACATATGGGCCACTGTAGTTTGGAGCGAACTTCCCCCCAGGATCTGGAAAAATTGGCAACAGCTTCCTTAGAACAAGATCATTTACCTCAAAACGTCTCGGCCGCACCTTTCGGTTGAAAGATCTGGCTACTCTTTGTTGATATGCTTGGCCATGGCAGAGGGCCTTCAGTCTTTTCTCATCGATCAAGTTTAACTGTTCAAGTCTTTGTTGCGACCATTCTGCCTCAGATAACTCCACTTGTGATAATACTCTCAGGGAAGGAATCTCTACTTCCACAGGCAAAACTGCCTCCATGCCGTATACGAGAGCAAAAGGAGTTGCCCCGGTAGAAGTACGAATCGACGTCCGATACGCCATCAGTGCGAAGGGTAGTTTATCATGCCAGTCTCGATAATTCTCGGCTGTCTTAGCCAAGATCTTCTTAATATTCTTATTGGCCGCTTCAACAGCCCCATTCATTTGAGGGCGATAAGGGGACGAATTCAAATGCTTGATCTTGAACTCGCTGAACAACTCATCAACAAGCTTGTTGTTCAAATTTGTTCCATTGTCAGTGATAATCGTTTCAGGGACACCATAGCGAGCAATTATGTCACGTTTGATGAACTTCACAACATTGCGAGCAGTGACAATTGCAAAGGATGTAGCTTCGATCCATTTTGAAAAATAGTCTATGGCCACTAAAATGAATCTATGCCCATTGGAAGCCTTTGGGTTTATTGGGCCGATCACATCAATCCCCCACATTGAGAAAGGCCATGGCTCGGAAAACTGGTGCAGCACAGTTGGAGGAACATTTATCTTATCACCATGGACCTGGCAACGATGACAACTTCGAACATGCTGTATACAGTCACCTTCTAGCGTGAGCCAATAATAGCCTAATCTCATGATCTTCTTAGCCATCATGTGTCCATTCATATGAGGGCCACATACTCCTTCGTGAACTTCTTGCATGATTTGAGTGGCCTCAGCTGCACCCACACACCGCAACAAGATTGAATCATAAGATCTCTTGTACAAATTCTCACCACTAACGAAGAACTTTGAGGCCATCTTCATGATGTACTTCCTATCAGCTGGAGTACTTCCCTTAGGGAATCCTTGTTTTTGGATGTAGTTCATGATATCATAATACCATGGTTTTCCGTCAGACTCTTCTGTCACTACCATACAATAAGCCGGCCTTGGAAGAATCTCTATCTTCAATGGTTCAACTTCTAATCCGTCAGTGACTTGCAACATAGATGATAAAGTTGCGAGTGCATCTGCAAATTGATTGTGAGACCTCGATAAGTATTCGAACGAAACTTCATTGAATTCCTTGATCAAATCTTCTAGGTACTTATGATATGGGAGCAATTTAGCATCTTTAGTCTTCCATTCACCTACGGTCTGCAATATGATCAACGCGGAATCCCCGAACACTTTTAATTTGGCTACACACATCTCGATCGCAGCTTGAAGCCCGAGGATGCAAGCTTCATACTCGGCTGTATTGTTAGTGCATGGAAATATCAATTTTGCGGCTACTGGATGATGCTGTCCGTCTGTGGATATCAAAACTGCCCCAGTGCTAGAACCAGACAAGTTCACAGCTTCATCAAAGAACATTGTCCATGAATCTTCATTTACACTCAAGATATGGTCATCCAGGGAATGATCATCATTATTTGAGACTTCTGGATTCTCAGCCAATAAATCGGCGATTACTCGACCCTTAACCGACTTCTGTGGCATATATTGCACATCAAATTCTGAGATCAAAATTTTCCACTTAGCCAACTTACTCACCAAAGCTGGCTAATCAAGTAGGTACTTGATAGGATCATTCTCAGTTACAAGGAATGTCTGGTAATGCAACGTATACTATCTTAATCTATGCAACACCCACACTAGTGCAGCACAAGTCTTTTCCACATCAGAATATTTCCGCTCTAACACAGTGAATTTCTTACTCAGGTAATAAATGGCTCGTTCTTTTTTATCGACGGGACTTTCCTAAGCCAACATTGCACCCAATGACTCACTATGAATGGTGAGATAAAGAATCAAAGGATGCCCTGGCGATGGCGGGACAAGAACTGGTGGATTCATCAAGTATTGCTTCAACTTGTCGAACGCTTCTCGACACTCATCATCCTAGTTGACTTGTGCATTCTTCTTTAAGAGCTTGAAGAATGGCTTAGAGGTTTCAGAAAGTTGGGAAATGAATCGAGCAATATAATTCAACCTCCCTAAAGACTCCGGACTTCTTTCACTGTTGATGGAGGTTGCAGCTCACATATGGCTTTAGCTTTAGCTAAGTCGATCTCAATCCCTTTATTGTTCACAATGAATCCAAGTAATTTACCAGATGTTGCTCCAAACACGCATTTAGTGGGGTTTAGACGAAGCTTGAACTCACGGAGTCGATCAAACAATTTCTTCAAGGTTTCGACGTGGCTTTTCCCAGGTCGAGTCTTAGCGATCATATCATCAACATAGACCTCGATCTCTTGATGCATCATGTCATGAAATAGTGCTACCATAGCTCGCTGGTAAGTTCCCCCTGCATTCTTGAGTCCAAAGGGCATGACCTTATAATGAAAGGTTCCCCACGGAGTGATAAATGCAATTTTCTCTTTGTCTTCCTCCTTCATCCTTATTTGATTGTATCCAGAAAAACCATCCATAAATGAGAATAGTTCAAATTCGACAGTACTATCAACAAGGACATCTATGTGAGGTAGCGGGAAGTCATCTTTTGGGCTAGCCTTGTTCAAATCCCGATAATCGACACAAACTCGAACTCGACCATCCTTCTTCATCACCGGCACGATGTTTGCTACCCATTCAGGGTATTGCGAGACTTCAATAAATCCGACCTTTAAAAGCTTCATCACCTCTTCCTCTATCTTCTTCGAGAGCTCAGGCTTAGTTCTCCGCAGCCTTTGCTTCTTAGGAGGCACGTCCGGGTTAGTAGGCAAACAATGCTCCACGATTGACGAGTCTAACCCAGGCATGTCGGCATAGGTCCATGCGAAGATGTCCCTATATTCCTTCAGTAACTGAACTAGGCGTTTAGCCTCGTCTTTGGGGAGATGCGCCCCTATTTTCACCTCCTTGGCTTCTTCAGTGTCACTTAAATTAATAGTGACGGTCTGCTCGGATGTGATAACCTTGGCTTTTTCATGTTGTTCCCAGCTTCGCTGCACCTCAATGGAATCTTCAATGGAATCCTGGATCGAATCTTCTGGATTATCATTGTCAGCACTTGTTGCATTGGATAGGACCTTTTCCACACATTTGCATGTTATATGATCGTCCCTGAAACATGAAATAGAAAGGTCAAAAAGACAAACAGGGTAAATCATATTTTATTTTATTTGTGAATTTTTTTGAAACTCTTTTGCAAAAGCATTTTTCGAAACATTTTGACATGAGGAAGCATGATGAAGCCCAGGCCTCAGAGTTCTCCTTGGATTTTGATTTTGTTTTATCGGCTGGATATCATCACCGGGCTGGTTTGGTGTACCTCATCATGCCCTCAAAATAAAACTTGCAATTTCATTGAAATTCATCAATCAATTACAATTTATTGAATGGAAAATGCAATTCAAGTCCTAAGAAGAAAGTGAAAAAGAAGAAATCGAAAACAATTCCTAGAAAGCAATAAAAATTCCCACGCAGGGGAATGTGCAAAAGTGATAAATGGGTTACTCTTGTGGGCGAGGGCCCGTTTCTTCCAGAGGTTCTCCATCAATGGCTCCAATGGAGAGGTCATTGAACAAACTTGAAATTCCTTCTAGGGTGTCGTCAGAGTTTTTCGTCTTTGAAGGCGTCGGATCATCCATGCCATCCCATCCACTTGGAACTATATTGCGGGCATCAAAGTAAAAGCTAGGAGGAGCCGAATATTTCACCATATAGTCGAACTTCCCACTTGGCTATCCGAGAGTATCCATCACTTCAACTTCATCTTGCATCATAATTGGAGGACCAGGGAACGTCTCATGAATGTTTGGAGGTGGTAAATTTTGCCTCCCTCGCCCTTGCTCAGGTGACGAGTTATGCCTTCCCTGTCTTTGCCTTCCAAAACTTCCTCCACCTCTTCCATGGTACCCTAACCCAGCAGATCGGGACCTCTGAGGGGCTTCAATGGGGCTTCGAATACCCTGACCATTTCTTCCCAAACCATTGCCAGGGACAAAACCATTCCTAACCATTACTCTTCCCACCATAAGGGAGGCATCTGAAACTTCAGGGGTGGGCGGCGATGAACCTCGAGAAGAATGTATGGTAGATACTAATTCAAATGAGTGGTAGCTTGATTCGAACTCAGAATCCGGCTCTACATAGGGGATAGCCGTCTCGTGATAAATCTGGTGGTCTTGCTCACCATACACAGTGACCAGCTTCCTTTCGATCACAAATTTCACAGCTTGATGTAGACTTGAAGGGACTGCTCCAGCAGTGTGTATCCATGGACGACCTAGCAGAAAATTGAATGCGGTAGGGATATCTAGCACCTGGAAGGGAATGTTGAAGATGACTGGCCCTATTTGCACGTCAAGATGGATTTCCCCGATTACCTCATTTTTTGTTCCATCAAAAGCTCTCACCGAAGTCTTCGCAGCATGTATCTTTGACGGGTCTACCTTGAGGCGGTGAAGAGTGGCCAATGGACATATGTTTAAGGCAGACCCATTATCAATGAGCACTCGGGACACATGAGAAGCCTTATGCTTGACCGATATGTAGAGTGCTTTGTTATGCCCCTACCCTTAAGAGGAAATTCTTCATCAGAAAAAGCAATCATATCCTTGAGAAGGACCGATCCCACAAAATCCTCCAGCTTATCTGCCTCAACTGTTTCGGGTACACGAATTTCACTCAGCACCTTCATTAGTGACTTTTGATGCACAATGGATGTTAGGAGGAGCTCGAGCAAAGAGATCTGAGAAGGCATCTTTCGCAATTGATTGGCCACATTATACTCACTTGCTTTAATTATAGCCAAAAATTCCTTAGCCTTTTCGTCAGTGACAGGCTTTGCAGGTTGAGCATTAGCTTGAGCATAAGTTCGACCAGACCTTGTAACGAGATCAACATCATAGGACCAAGGTACTGCTTTATTGTTGACATACTCATATGGTTGAGGCATCTCAATCACAATCTCCTCATAAGAGGCATCTTCTAGCGAGGGCATATCTGCGAGTGACGGATCTACTTCTTCTTTACCATCATCGAGAGTAGCCTGCTCCTCCTCCCAATTGATGATGATGTGGGAAATGGTGGAAACTACGTAGTTACGGTCAGCATACACGATGATGCCGTCATCCACCATTTTGGCAATTCTTTCCTTCATCAACGATAAGGGAACATCCTCTTGATCTGGATAATAACCAGCTCTCACCATTCCATTATAGGCATCTGCCACATGCACCTTCGAGTTCTTGATCCGTCTAACTTCAGGTTCTAGGATAGCATTCACTGTTCCCTCATGCTTCGGTAGCGGATTCTTCTGAACGTTTGGCCGAGCAGTTTGAAATGAGAAGGCATTTGTGTCCAAGAGATTTTGGATCTTGTGCTTGAGGGTGAAACATTCGTCAGTTGAATGCCCCAATTCACCGTTATGGTAGTCACACTTCTTTGTCGGGTCATAACCACGAATGTTTTCGCGATTGGGACGCTTTGGTTCATTAGTAAGCAAACCTTTCTTTCGGAGGATCGTCAGCACTTGGGATGGAGACCCAGGGAGAGGAGAAAATTGCCTTCTATTATTTGCTTGGGCAAATGATTGGCGGCCAGTGGTTTGTGGTTGTCTTGGATTCATTTGGATGGCCGGGGCACGTTTGACATTTTCTTGGCTATAAGCCACATTCACATCCACAGCCATTTCCTTCTCTTTCTTGGCAGTGAATCTTCTACTAGATGGCTCAGTAAACCATCATTCCCTTATCCCCATCTCGATTTGTTCTCCCACAGGAATAAGCTGATTAAAGCTTTCAACATATGTACTGGCCATTCGGTTACGAAACTCAGATGGGAGGGTCTTCACAAACAACTTCATCAGCTCCTTGTTGGTAGGCTCAGGAGTGATTTGAGCTGCCAGGTTTCTCCATCTTACAGCATATTCTTTAAATGATTCGCTCCTTTTCTTTTCCATCCGCTCCAGGTCTTCTCGGGAAGGTGCGATGTCCATGTTGAACTTGTATTGTTTGAGGAATGCGTCAGCCACTTCGTTCCAGGTGTCGAGCAGGTTCACATTCTTCATCACGTACCAGTTTAGTGCGGGTCCAGTCAAACTCGCATGGAATGATTGGATCATGAGGGGCTCATTTTTGACGTGCTGGGCCATGCGTACGTGGTACATCTGCAGATGAGATTTTGGGCAGGATGTACCATCATGCTTCTCAAACTCTGGCATTTTGAACTTGCTCGGCATTTTGACCTTCTCATAGACCGAGAGGTCGAACGGGAGGGACCTTTGTGACTCCTGCAGCTGTCTCATTTTTTCTTCCAGCTTCGCAACACGCTCATCCTGATCTGTCTTGGGAACACCGTCAAGCTTGGCCTTTCCAACAATGATTGGGTCATCTTCCAGCCCGGGCATGTCGTCGTCAATCGTTTGAACCTTGTTTGCTTGCTTCGGGATAACTACTTCAGGAAGAGCAGGTGCAGCTGTTGGATTCGTTTGGAGGAATTGGAGTTGATCCGTCACAAGTTGTAAAGAGGCGAGTACTTGTTGGAGTTGAGTCTCCATAGCGGCGACACGATCACGCATTTCGGTTTGTTCGGCCATTCTAGCTCTTAATCGCGTGATGATGGGCGAACGTGACGGATCCGTTATAACCTAATATAAGAAATGAACAAAAATAAGCATTCTCATATGAAAATACGTCGATCCATGGCAATATTCTAGAACTTTATTCATCAATGGAGCTTTTGACAGACCTATCAAAATAGAAATTCAAAATGTCCTAAACAAAATGAACTAGGAAAGTAAATGACTCAAACTTCCTAATCATTAATCTAAAACTGAAAATAGCAAGATTGATTCAAGCATTTCATTTGGCTTGATCAATATACACTCGGGACACCATTCGGCACAATCGTTTATTCTCCTCTTGAGCTTTTTCAGCAACACTTTTGAGGCGTTTATTCTCAGCTTGATTGGTGATCTTCAACGGCGCCTCTGGTATCTTTGGAAGTAGCTCTTCGGGAATCTTGTGTTGTTGGATATACTTAATCGAGGCATAGTACTTCATTTCCTTGCCTTTCAATTCCTCCTCGGGCCATTTGAGTTTTTGTGGACGGCACATGTCCCACATCGATTTGATGGTGAGAATGGAATCTTCATGGCCTCGACTTCCATCAACGAAGCTAACTTGGAGCGGATCCGCTTGTAACGCCGGGGGAAGCTCTTGTACGACTTGATACTGACGAGTCACTCTAGTTGGATAGTACTCCAATGCTCCAGTGAATCCCAATAGAGGGATTGGGCCAACTCCTCCACACGAGAGTCTCGCTACCCGAACTTGGAACCATTTAGCATGCCATAGGAAACCCTTGGGAGTTGGTTTTTTCATGAAAGCTAGCCACCTAGAATAATGGTAATCTGGTGCATGTTTTTGATTGTTCTCAAATCTCATAATAGGGTGATTAGAATTACTAACATCATGTATAGTCATTGAACCACCAAATCCTTTTATATGAGAAAGGAACCAGATTTGTAAAAGTTCAAGAGAGGAATGGAGAGTCTTATCGCCACCTCTTTTGAAACGAGTGAGAGAAAGAAAAGTTTCAATCAAGACAGTGTTTACAAAATTTTTTCCTTCCAACACTTGCCTAACTAATTGAGCAATCAAATGATTAATAGCATTCTTGCAGTAAGGAAATACTATAAACCCAAAGAAAGCTAAGAGGAAAATCCTACGCATTTGAAATGAGGTGCCTTTTTCAAAACATTCTTTTAGAAAAGATAAAGGACATGCATTACGGTGGGCCTTTAAAACCTTTCTTATGTCATCTTCTTTAATTCTCAGAAAATCAGATAAGGCCATAACATGATCTATTCCGATAGGCGGATTAATCAATTCAGCTTTTAAGGACTTTCCTATGGCGATGCTATATTCTTCCAAGGTGGGAGTGAGTTCATGCTTACCACCGAAGATGAAGGTAGAAGTCTCAGGGCACCAACAGTGGGCGAGTGCTTGGACCAGGCCGCCATGGATGTTGATATGCAGCAGTGGAAGCAATCGACCAACATGTGACTCTACGAACTGACGGCTATTTTGATCTAACTTGTCCCACCAAGTGCTAAGCTCTTCCTTTGGAGGGAGAATAATCCGAATGTCCGGTGTCCCCATTGTATATTAATCAAGGCTCGGAACAATCCTAATGCCATGGACCGACAAAATAATGTGACAAAGTAAGTAAATTGCAAAGGCAAAAATTAGAGAACTTACTTTACCAATGATTGACAATCACATAGACATGCGCATGGTAAGTGGCTCGATTTCTATTCTATAAGGCTTATCAAGGTGGAGCCACAAGAATGATCAGACTAGCCACGGGCTTGTGGACTATGTCGGGTCCTCATGACTTCAGCTTGGTCAAAGAGCCAACCCGGGTCGCGGGCATACGGACCGAGGTGGGTACTCCTGACACCATGAAAGAAGCTTCGGGATTGAGATGGGCGACTCATACCGCGAGCATGCGGTCGAAGTGGTATCCATCTTAATACCATCCTAAATGATCCTATGCGGCCCAGGTCCAGCGGCAGGTTATGTGTGCAAAGTGTAGTGATTTATGCAAAGCATGCACAGCAATTTAAATCAAACAACACTTCAAAAAATAAAATAAACCATACATCCCTAACTCCAACCTCCAAGGCAAGGGTTAACAATCACTTCCCCTTATACCTCACAATCTGCAAGAACATTTAACACCTTAAAGGTTAGGGACGTACCTGGGATCCTTGCTGCCAAGCAAAAATATTTTTTCAAAAAAAAAGAAAATTGGCCTAAGTCCACTAAGTGTTTTAACACAAATCCCCAGCGGAGTCGCCAAGCTGTCGCAACCCGATTTTTCGGTTCACCACCTAAAACTAGGTTAATGGATTACTAAGTCTTTTAAGCTTAGCTCGGGCTCTCCCAAGCCCATACCAATTTGCAACTTAGGTTTGAATTCTTAACATGCGAATGATTTTCAATCAGGAGTCGCCACTAATCTATTTTTGGTGGGTCGATTAGAAACCCAAGTAAAGTAACGGGAGATTTACTTTACTCCTACGAACCAGAGATTTATGAGTTCGGGGACTTGGTTACACTAGACTATCCTAGTGCCCTTTCGGTACCTTTTTATTTCATTTTCAAAAAATGTTTGGCAATTGAATTGATTTTAATTTAACTTCCTAACATGTGAGGTGATCATACATGTAAGCATACCACCAATTTAACACTCAAGAAAGCAATTAAATGATGTAGAACTTACCTCAAAGCAACGAAAGCTTCTGCAGTATTAAATTAAAATCCATATCAACAATCCTAGATATGGTTTCTAATTAACACGCAATTTCTTTTCTTTTTGTTTTCACTTATTAAACGAGACTATAATCCATATGCAATGCAATGCTTTTAATCTAATATGAAATGATATGGCATGGCAACATGTCCTAAACCATATGAATAAAATTTTTATGATCTCTTAATGAACATGCAATTGTTAAATATGCAATTTAAATTAACCAAAATGACTTAATTCTAATGACGTGCAATGCAATGCAATGACGTACAAAATTATTTCAACTAAAATGATATGCAACATTGCAATTTAATATGCGAGTTATATGTCAAATGACATTTATTAAATGGCCTAATCTAATGACGGCAATTTCCAATTAAAATTGAACCTAACAATAGTCACTAAAATGACGTGCATTTCATGGACTTAATCTTATATGACATGCAAATGACGTTTTTTATTTAAAAAATGCAATCTATCCTAGAAATTGCAACTAATTTATCCTAAGACAGATTTTATGAAATTTGAAATGATCTAGCTAGATTAAGATTCTATCTAATTTAACTTAGGGATTAAGTCATATTAAATCCTAATTTAAACTAAGACATTATCTAAATCTAAAATGTAATTTATCTAAAAAAGATGATCTAAATTTAAAATGAAACATGCAATTCTAATCTAATATGCACAATGATTTTTTTGTGTTTTTCTTTAAGAAATTCAAAATTAAAACTAACACATAATTAAACATGCAATTCAAATAAAAAACTAACAACCTAAATGATTGCGCTTTCTTTTTTTGGATTTTTTTATTTAAAAATTCATAATAAGATTGCAATCCTAAATATGCAAACCTAATCCTAATTAAGATTTTTTTTTATTTTTTATTTTACGAAAATAAGATTTGACTCAACCAACTTGACGATAGCAAATCAAACAAAAGATAAGATTGATATCCAAAAATTGACGAACCATATCTCGCGCATGAGATCGGGTTAGCCAATTTTAAATTAAATCGAGAATCGAATCTCGGGCTTGAGATTGGATTGTCGATTTTTGTAAGGGATTGCGAGTCGGATTTCGGGCGCGAAAATCGGACTGTCAATCCCTAGCTTGAGGGACTATTTCATATTGGGATCTCAATCACATATTTAAAGGGAACAATTTCACTAAACGAATAAAATAAAAAGGAAATAAAAAGAAAACGGTAAGTAAATAAATAAATAAAAACTACCTAATTTT
>SMSX01019266.1:0-10395 GCA_026573535.1 Eucalyptus polybractea | reverse complement strand
CGACGGGCCTGCAAATGATTTTAAAAGGATGGAAGGCCCGTGAAAGCAAATCATGGGCTGCCCACACACGTTTCACTCCATCGTTCCTCCCTAAAAACATGGTCTCAACTTTCATATTCAACCCCGAAGATGTTGGCAACCTGCAATTACGTGCACTGTACTGCACCTGATCTTGGAATTTGAATGAGAATTCAGGCGGGCTCTTATTTCGCAAGCAGGTGTAGATTCTGAATGTTCCAGTCAATGCATTTTCATATGATTATGAGTTCTGCGAACGTACATCTGTCCATGTTGACTGCACGAATGCTGCATTTGGCAATACATAATCCCAGAACACGATCTGCATTAATTTAAAGCAAGCGGCCCGCGCGCTGAGATGCATAGACTTTCCTACTTTGGAATCCGAAGGATAGAGAAATTAGATCTATGACAAAATTTCAAATTCCTCAGAGAACAGAATAATTTCCCTCGAGATAACAATTTGAGAGCTAACTCCATCCCGGTGGTTATCTAAGTCAATACCCGAACCCCCAGATCGGCGAAAGATCCAGTACCTTCAATTCCATCATCATGTCCGGGGGCGGTTCGTTCTTGACTTGATACCACCTTGTTCTTCTTTTCCGGTACCTATGCCTTTCCATTCATTTCAGTCCTCTATACTTTATGTTATCTTATTCCATACATAGAGTAAATCAATCTAAAATTAACAGGAAAAAGCAGGAAAAAAAAATGAACTAGGACATTTGCAATGAGGTTTTGATCCTCTGGATTGTGCACGAAAGGAGGTTGTGCACAGTCTCGACTGACTCGGCTGTGAGCTTCGCAGCAGGAGTGCTGCTCACAAGGATCTGAAACCCGATTGTCATTAGGCACCCCCGGCTATCAGCTGTTCCTATGAGACTTTCATCGGGATTCTTTAGTCCATCAACATGCGACGGACTGTCTGGGATCAATGCAAATCCAGAGGGTAGGAGAGCGACACTGTTCGGGTCTCCACCACTCATCACTGATTCAATCACTGTTATGTCCACTGGAGCATAGGCTATGAGGGAGCCGGATGCATCTGTCCACGTCTCTTGCAGAATCACCATGCTTGTGTCACTCGCGCTGAGTGCCTGCAAGTCATCAGTAGGCATATTCGTTGAAGCAAAATAAGAAAGGAGGGGGAGCTACGAGATTTAGCATTAATCAACAAGCGCTTACATTAGCACGGAGAAGAGAGACGCAATTGTCACGCCTCTGACCCTTAGCCACATGGACTATCTCTTGCATAGGGCTACCGTGGGATAATATATCCCACTCGCTCCTCAACTGCTCGTTGCGCACAAAGTTGAATACTGTCTCGTGCGCTATGGGCATCCAAATGGAAGTAGCTGCACTCAGTACAATCCCAGGCGGCTCGCCGGGTCTACCAGCATTTTTTCTAGTCGTTACCCTCACATCGCCATTCATGTTCCCAAGGTGAAGGACTTCCCAGTTGTGCAGCGGTGAAGCACAGACCCCCGAACAGAAATTATCTGTCATACGTTGTGCCAGTTTCAGCATATTTCTCCTTCCACTGGGATTCATTCCTGTTCAAAAAATATTTAGTCTCAAATAATGCTAACTATATGAATAAAGCTTGCAACGAGTGTAAGAATTTATGACCTGAACCATCTTCATTAGTGTAGGTAGATGACATGAATGTTAGCAAGCACTCACAGTGCCTCTGTAGCGAGGCAATCCACCTCTGAGCACTGAATCCCATGCCGGAAATAAGGAAGGAATGGTAAAGAGGGTGAACTGCAGTTCCATCATATTCTGAATGTTCGATCCAAGTTACCTGAAATTCATCATTCTCTATGTTAAATACGTTGCGACTCTAGCAACAAAAGCCAACTTCATACTTCTTGAGTTACTTAGAAGTCTTGATGTACTTTCAAGATTGCATCATTTGCACTATGTTCACGCTCCATTAATCAAGAAAATCCTCCATCACCTGGGACTTCTTTATCTCACTTAAGCTTGACGAAAAGTCAAAACTTGCATAAGTTTTTATCCCTCCTTCCAGCAAAACAAATAGAGTGACTGGTGTAGAATAATTACCAAGATGCAGATTAGACGCTGCTAAAGCAATTCATAAATTAATCTCACAGCATGTTCCTGTCTGGAACAATATCACTTAAATTGATTCAGTTGCAGAAGGCCTCGCGAGTTGTGAGCACGTCGCACATACACATGGAGGATAAATTTATTCAGCAACTTAGTGTCTAAGGAGATTCAAACAAATTAAATATGTGTCTGGATCCAGGTCGTATAGTCTCGCTGTCAACAGGACATGGGACAAATTTAAAAATGAGAAAAGGAACAGGAATAGAAGCATCAAATATATACTTTATGCAACAAAGATTGAGAGTCTCAAGGCCTAGACTAAATAAAGTATAAGATGCAGCTTAGCCTATCCATAAATAAAAAAACAGCACCATGGATTTGCCCGCTTCGATAAGCCCCAGTGGAATAGTTAATTGGAGACAATCTACACTTTGGAGATCGAAAAAAACTATATAATACATAATGATAAGAGGCATCATTCAGTAAACTATTGGAGAAAGGCTAAGATTCTCCGGCAAATTAGTCCTGCGGTCTGTAGCTGCAGTCTCTTAGAAAGTCTCACGATTTTGGGCAGCGAAATTGACAGAGTGAACAAGTGTAAAATTGGGTTCATTTAGACCATCCAACAGAAATCTAAATATGGTGCAATAATATCAATGATCTTGCTCGATACCTCTAACAAAAATAGTACCTTTAAGGCAAGAGCAAGACACACAAAGAAAACCCAGAACTATAGCGTTCAATAAAAGAGACGTATGGTAAATATTCAATATTGGCAATACCTTGGAACAGCCATTTGGCATATCCTGTAAAACACATCCAGAAGGAAGCCTCCTACAGTTGGTGGAACCACACGGATCCGAACTGTCTTGGAGCATGCCAACGGAAACATCGACCACTGCCCACATACCCTCTCCATGCTGCTTACAGAACCTAAGGAATCTCACTTGGCGCAAAGGAACCAACGGTGAAAGCACTTGAAATTCAGCATGCATCTACAGCGCAAACAATAGCGAGTCTTGTTAGTTCTGACATACAAGATGAAAAAGAGAGTACTCAAAGCAAAGAAACATACCACTTGCATAGCTCCATTCCTGTTTCCTCTGATTCCACTCGACATTACTTCGATGGTGGATGATCGAGCAATTATGCAGGGAAATGTTTCCACCCAACGATTCTGTATAGAGAAAAGGGTCGGGAAATCATTTGAGAACAGACAGAAATGTAAAAAGATCAAACGACTATTACAATATGATAAGGACATCAGTTCAAATAAGTAAGGACTCGCCGTATCAGATCATTAAAGCTAAGATAATGCAGTTCACGGGGCATCAAAACAGTTGGCTACAACTGGAATGGAAGAAGAGACTTAAAACTTGATAGGCAAACAACATATTTGTCAAACTCTGTGAATGCAATGAGGCTTTATTAGTTAGTAATATTCAAAGTCGTGCACCATACCACGTCCATCAAAATCTCTATAACGGCCAAGCTGTTGATGGGGACAATACTGGTCTCCCTTGATGCCTCGGTCACCACTTCACTGTGCCTCGCACTGGCAAGAGGAGTGAATAACCGTGAGTACTCCTCGTGGTTCAATACTTCTTTTGCTCCGTCCAAAGTTCGCAGCCAAAGGCAGGAATTGGGTTCAGCCATCTTGATCAATTCATTCATGGAAGCTATTGCAACTTCAAAGTAAGCCGATTTTTCAGTGGACAATTGATTCCTACCCATCGCAACTGCTGGTCTAGCATAAGGACTAACTGGGGAAGCATTCGACATTCCATCTAAAGAGCTTATTCCCATTGGCAATGCGGCAGTGGCTGTGGTTGAAACGTTGGGAACGTGCCCCTGGGCGGAGAACTCCGGACCACGGTTGGACCTTGAAGGGCTCGAGGGAAGGAGTGCAGTGGGGGGTTGTTTCCCCAAGAACTTGTCGGTAAGAGTGCGAACCCGAGCTACTTCCTCCTTCAACCGAGCATTCTCGACCCTCAGCTGGTGCTCCTCGTACGACACCATGCCGGCGCCGTTAAAGATGGCCGTGCCGCCGCAGTTGCCGCAAATGGGATTGGCCAGTTTGCTCCGCATCGCGTCGTTCTCGTTCCGGAGCCTATTGTTATCATCTCTCAGCATAATATTCTCATGGCGCTCCATTTGAGTCTGGTTCAAATTATCAACAACACGCCTCAGTCAAATGCCCAGAAAGCAATCTTTATGTTCATACCAAAAAGACCGATCGAAACAAAAATGCGGCTTCACCTTCATCTGGGTCCGTCGGTTCTGAAACCAGAACTTGATTTGCTTGGACTCCAAACCAAGCCTCCTGCTCAGCTCCAACCTTTGTTTCTCATCAGGATGAGGACACTCCTTAAAGAAACTAAAGGGACGAGAGGAAAAAAGTTGAGATTTTTCGTCCAAATTGAAGAAATTTACGCAAATGGGTTGCTAAAACATTGGAAAAGAGAATCGATTACGCTTCAAGTTCTTGAATTTGATGTGGGCTGTGGCGGTGGTACTTCTTCCTCTTGCGGGGAAGAACTCCTGCTTCTTCATCAACGGCATCATCCTGATCGTCGTCCCCAGAAGCTCCATCGAGCTGGTTGTCGCTCCCGGAGCCTTCGTCCCTCAGCCTCCCCAGGAAGCTTCCCTCGAATGGCTCGCCGAAGCGGTCGATCTCACTCTGCCCCTCCATTGTGGCTCTCTGCAGAGTGATCTCGTACAACAGAGACATGCTGTCAGGACACCTTGTAGGAAAAGAAAGTGGGAGGGGAGAGAGAAAACTCCCTATTTCATCACTCAACACTCAACTGAGTTGCGAAGGTGAGATCATATAAATATATACGGGAGTAGGAGGAGAACAGAATTACATAAAGCGAAAAGAAGAAAAAAGATCACCCTTTTTCTTTTTGTCAACTCCCTTTATTCCATGCAGAACTCAACCGAGTCAACCCCCTCCCTCTCTCTCTCTCTCTCTCTCTCTCTCTCTCTCTTTGTGGAAGACTCTATTCTTCCCTCTCTCTCTCTCTATCTCTCTCTCTCTCTCTGGGAATGGGTTCCCGATGCAGATACAAGACAAGTAGGTCCGTGTATTGTTCCGATGGTTCAGACCTGTGTCTCTATCTCTCTCTCTCCCCGGTGAAATTTCGAAGGGAAAATTTCAGGAAAAAGACATTTTACGTAAAGCAAATCACGGAGGCGGGGCAGGGACTCGAGTGCGCAAAGCTCTAAAGATCGTTTTCTCCTCCCTTCGATTGCTTTGACCGATGGCTTGTCGGCATCACAGGAACTCGGTAAGTGTGAAGACAAAAACCCTTTTTTCTTGGGTGGCATGTGAAAAAGCAGAAGAAGGGAAGAGGGGTTCTGAAGTCGTGACTTCTGACCCCCGCCCCTTTTCGTTTCGTTTCACACCGTTGCGGACAAAACACCAGAGAGAACGCACAGAGACACGGCGGGAGGGACTCTGTGTTTTTATCTGATTAAAAAGACCACCTTGACCTCCTCGCATTAATATGCATAAAACACAGGCTCAGGTAAAGGTAAAAAGGTACCTTTTTTTAACGCGACGGGAAGCCCGGGAAACGTCTCTTCCACCACATCGTGAGATTGGACGTGTAAAGACTTCGAGGCGCTTTGCGGCCCCGCTCGTTCTCTCCCTGTGTTTTCGTGTAGAGAAGGTGAAAATGGCGAAAAAGACTAAAAAGAGAAACGATAAATAAATAAATAAATAAATGATACGACGGGGAAAATTTGGAGTTCTCGAGGTTTGGAGCTGACTTACAGGGGGGGACCAGCGAAGGCGGAGAGTGAAAAACCAGCTCTTGCGGACTTAAAAAAATATGTCCAGGGAGAAACGGAAGAGGAAAAAAAAGAAAACAATTCTCGGATTTCTTGGTAGTATCAAAAGCTCAGAAACCCTGTTTTGATCTGGTCCCTCGCACAGCAAACGGTAGCAGCAGCAGCAGCAACAACAATGGCCGTCCCTCTCCTCTTTCTCTCTCTATCTGAAAAATTGCAGAGGAGGGAAATTATATAGGGAAGGAGGGAGGGGCTCGTGACTCTGGAGACACGGGGAGGAACCGACAGAGAAAGAGAAAGAGAAAGAGAAAGAGAAGGGCTCTTGGCATTCTCCAACATGCGGTATCGCTCTCAAAAATGTACTTGCCCATACATCATTTTCCTTCCCAATTCACTGAATTCTGAGTTGAGTTCTTCTCCCTTCTGGTCTGGGAATTTTGACCGAGTTAAAGATGCGTGAACGTGATGGAAAACCAATTCATCTCCCACGTATAATTAGTTTGGAGCAAGCGCTTCTGATAACCGATAGGCGCTCGTAGGACCACGCCACCCATCCCGCCTCGAGGATGCTTATACGACACTGTGGATGCAAAGGAGTAATATGGAATGTAATCCGATTATGGCCATGAGATTTTCCCATATATGAACAAATCATCTAGTAATGGCATCTCATTAATTGCAAGGCAAAACAGTTGAGGGTGAGCATGACAACATTGCATAATAGAGTCAAGCCTCGTCGGATACTAAGGGAACTCTATAATTTGCTTGCTTGTGTCAACATAAATTTTAAGTTCGATTTCGGGGCGGATGCAAATTCTAATTAGGATTAACGAGAGACAATCATTTAAAAAACGCGTATATTTGCACGGTTTTGTTTGATATAGACATACCTTTTTTAGGAAAGCAATGGACTTAAGCAATGTAAAATTGGTTAGCTTGGCCAATTGCACGCAAAAGTTCAATCTTTGAGACCATATTTTCAATAAAATCTGTATATATTAACTAGTGTCTTATGGATACCTGGTAAGTGGAATTTAAGTAAGCTTGTCCCAAGACATGAAAAATTAGTAAAGTAAAGGGTAATAAAAATACAAATTACAAGCAAATTAATCGTTCGGAAACTAACTCTTTTCATCTCCAAAGCAAGTATATTTTAACTTAGCAAGTGTATTCAGGAGACTCACTAGTAAAATCCTGCCAATTAGTAATAGCAACCTCACTTTTTCAACTCCTGCGTTTGGTTGCACTCTTGGAATGTAAATTGGAATGCCCAATTCTTTCCTTTTCTCAACCATAATATTATTGAATGAAAATTTATTAAAAAAAAGCATATGATTAAAATAACAAAACACAATTAATTATCTGTTTTAAACTTATACGAAGAACATAGATGTTTATTAAGAAATGTTAACTATTATTAATTACTTGTTAGTATAGATGACAGGTAAAATTAAGTAATTATCTAGTTCAAATTGAATTGTACTGTGAAATATTCTTATTAAAAGAACAATCAAGACCTTTAATTAATTATAATATGATTAATATTGAGTAATTGACAGTTATAATTAATACTTAATAGATATCGACTGCGATACTATTCTATTAGTATAATAACTACTAAGGAGTTAATGATTAATGATTCTTTTTTGAGCAAAGTTAATGTTTAATGATTAATAAATTTAAATCATATTCGAGAAATATCAATTATGATACTATTAATGCAAGTACAGTCTAAAGTAAATTTATTAAAAAATTCTCATTCAATTATATTCCTGCAATTCTTGCGCTCAAGCACAAGAATTCTTACTCCACTCCATTCCAATACTTTACCCACCAAAGATATTGAAATCATCGTTTCAATCCATTGCAATATTTGATTCCATTTCATTCTATCATACCAAACGCCCATCACAGTTTTGCTAGCATAGTGTTCGAAAGGTAAGAAATTGATATTGAGGCACAATCATAAGTGAAAAGTAATCTATCATTGTAGACAGTTTTCGAAAAATGTTACTTTATGGATCTGAATATATCCTATCATAAACTTTTCTTTTGCAAGTAAGTTACCTTCCCAAAAAATAATATGTGCCTCTTCCTGAAAAATAATATGTGCCTCGATAGAGATGATGACTTTTCTAGTAAGATACCGGATCATTTATCTAATATATCTATTGGTTCGAAAGGTAAGGCGATCAATATTGGAGTACAAATCATGAGTGAGAAAATAATGTCATTATGAATAGTCTTGAAAAATGAGATTTTAAAGTTCCAAATCTTTCATGTCATGAACTTTTTTCTTGTGAGTAAATTACCTTCCTGAAATATAACATGCGCCTCATAGATTTGGTAAATTTTCTATTAAAATATCGAATCATCTCTCATGTATCTAGTGTACAAAATGAGTGTTTCTTGGATTATGAGCTCTATTGACAAAAATGAAATCTAATGATGTTCACATAGTTTTGCAATGTACTTGATTGAGCTTGAACTAGTATTGTGATACATGTCATTTAACCTTTTTATCCACGAGTGGTGCGCGGATAATAACCATTTTATTCTAAAAATCATTCTTTGGGTAAAAATTGATTTTTCTATTTCTACTCCATGGACGAGCTTTTGAGCAATAATTTGCACAGCGATACAAAATTTCTGTCCCTGAAAGATAATTTCATTTGATAATGACACAAAATTCCTCTCATGAGTAGCTGTTGGAGGCGGCCAGTGATGGAAGTCAACGATGAAAATAGTTTATTTATCATTTTTGTTTCAGAAATAGAAAAATTTTAAAAAAAAATTACTTCTAATTTTTGTTTGAAACATATTTTTGGGGTAAATTTTTTTTTCCATAAATAGAAAAATAAAATTGAGTTATTAAATAGATTTATGTTCCAAACGTGTTCCTGAGAACATAAAATAGAAAAACAGAGAAACACAATGATCATCACATGTGCCCTGATACTTCACAATTTTGTTGGCTTTTATTTGAAATATAAAAGCAGGATAGGTAAAAGTGTTTTGGAAATTATTTCATTTGGTAGTAGACTAGTAGTACTTTAAATCGATATTCTGCATTTTCTAATATTTCTTTTTTGTATCTCTCACAGGTGAAAACACGAAGAGAATAATTGGGAGTAGCGAATTTAGGAAAAATATAAGTAACATCTCATACCTCTAAATTTTAGACATGGCCTTTGTTTTCTTCTTTTTTCCCCCTTCAGATTTTTAAGTCTTCCTAATACTTATTGACTTTCTCTTTAACATTTGAGAATTTATGAAGATATATATATATATATATGAAATCCTGCAACTCAATCTTTGAAGTCAAAATGCGAGTTTCATAAATTTTGACAAACAATGTAAAGTTCAACGCAAAGGTCAACCGATTCAGAAGGGGGCCCAAAACTTGATGCGCAGCCTCTTTTCAAGTAGATCGTAGAATGATAATTATGATTCCTGATGGATTTTATTAATTGAGTGGGATTACTGTCGAAGTGCGTATGTTTGAATGAAAGGAGTTTTCACGAATTAATTTTAGAGATCTTCATACTTATAATTTGCTGAAAATGATCGGTTAACAGAAAATAATATATGGTTAGAGAAATATACATGTCAGCGAATTCCCTAATCTGAAAAATGGGATACTTTTCTCTTTTTAAAGATGATTTCTTGGAAATTATTTTCTTTTATCACGAAATTTCCCCTTAAAATAAACGTACACCAATTAGAAATAGTTACTCTTAATGAATCAACAAAAGTCGAGAACGTCACTAGACAAATCAACACCAAATTCGTGTAAATAGTTTATATGCATCATGTTCGAAATAATCACAAAAATTCTATAGTAGAAACAATTAGTAACATTTTACATACTTTCAGAACAAGAGATCTAGTGACCCGTGTTCAAGTCACCCCTTCGACCATGGGGGCTCTAACTAAATGTCAACGCATCACCTGGTCCAGTTGATTTTGTGATCACCAATCGCTAGCTAAGGGTACTTATCTCAAACCATATAACACGTTCCGTATTCGACGGAATGAAATAATCCACAATCGCACAATTCGTCATTTATGCACGCTACATCATTTCACAAATACAACATGCCCAATCGGGTCTCAAATTTATATAGTTTCCACAGAGACCACAATGCAAGATAATTTTTTGAGATGATAAATTAATATAATTTTGATGATTTTAATAACTAAATTATTATGCATAAGTACTCCAAAGGCCCTAAAACCTATTGCAAAAGTTCAATTGAGTTGTTAAACCTGTAAAATCGATACAATTGAGTTTCTATTAACGCTGTCAATTTTTGCTAACAAAAAATACCGATGTCGCCTTTTTTGTTACTTTTCTATACATGTGGTGTTGATGTGGCATTCACCAAGACCCATGTTAGAAAATAAAAATTAAATATTTTAAAAAAAGAATAAAAGAAGAGTAAAATTGATTCTTCTTCACATTATCATCATCTCTTTCCCATCATCATCTCCATCCCTCCAAAATTA
>SMSX01019264.1:0-16293 GCA_026573535.1 Eucalyptus polybractea | reverse complement strand
ACGTAATCATTTTGGCCGGAATCTTTTGCCAGTGGCACCAAAGTGATCGTTTTTCCTCTGATTTGGCACTTAAGTGATCCGATGGAAATTTTTGGCACCAAAGTGAGTGTCGTACACAACTTATGGCACTGATAGTGTACTTCTCCCGTGTTATGTGTGATGTTTGTCCCAATTTTCCAACTGTTGTTTGTCTGAGGAGTTGTTTAGTCACGTTTCTGAATGTGCATAATAATAAGATAAAAAGAATCAGAACAGTGACGAGCCTAGGATGTCGCAAAAACAACCCATGTCGCTCGCGACCCTAGAGATGGGATTGGGGTTGTGACAGTTTTTGGTATCAAAGCAAGGTTATTATCTGGAATGATAAGGTGTGCTGGGATTTGGGATAGTTAGCTAGGAAAAACACCTCGTGCATGTGATTGCTTGATTGATTTCTGACAGTAGTTCATGACTACTAACCTCTTATTGTGATGTAGAAAAGTTCCCTTAGCATTTGTAAAGTTATTTCATTGGTGAGTCACACAAGTACTCGGGACCAAGTGACCACAAGAGAAAACAATAGATCGATCCATCTGACTATGTACCATCTTGAGGAAAAATAATCAGAGTGCGTAGCCGAAAGGCGAAGGAAAAATAAGCCCAAGGTACATAGGACCATTTGAAATCCTAGAAAGGATTGGGAATATGGTCTATCGGTTGGCATTGCCACTAAAAATTTCTGAGATACACAATGTATTTCATGTGTCTATGCTAAGAAAGTATGAGCCAAATCCGGCACATGTGCTCAACTTCGAAGAGATCGAGGTAGACGACCAAGGGTCCTATATTGAGGAGCCAGTGCAGATCGTAGACAGACGTGAGCAAGTAATCAAAAACAAGGCCATTCCCTTAGTCGAGGTCCTATGGCAACACCATGGAACAGAAGAGGTTACTTGGGAAAGTGAAGAAATCTTGAGGCACAAGTACGCATGCCTATTTCGAATGCCCAAGTACGTTATGAAATTTTGGGGACGAAATTTTTAAAGGGGGGAGAATTGTAACACCCTCAATTCCGAACTTGTGAGGATCAGCCATAAGTTCCTGAATGGATTGACCATGGACCATTAGCCATGGGATTAATCGGTTCGATTGGCAAGGAATCACGAATTGATCATGGTTCGACCGACCGACTGATTGACCGATCGACCAACTTGTCATGAGCTGGTCAAGGTGTTAGCCATGAATGGCCTATTAACCATACTGATGGGATAGGATCACTAGCTCATAAGATATTTTTTTTATCATGAGGAATGGTCACGGGATGATTTTGGATTGGTGGATGGTCATGAGTCGATCCGACTGGTCAGAGTGCTCGGCCATGGGTGATCTGCCTAGCAATGCACCGATACACGTACGATCCAACTTGGTCAAATGTGATCTTTTTCAAAACCAAAAATGCATAATTCCCTATTTAATTCTTAGTAATTGGAAAGGAATCTTAAATTGGTGATGTTCAACCGTAGATCGGTAATGCACTGGCCATGAACCATACGGATGGATCGGGTACCAATCGGAATGAGCTCAGGGATAGACCTAACTATTCCGTCATTAATTCTAAAGTCCATGAGTACCTTGGCTTAATGTTAGGCCATGGATAGCTTTAGGATTAGCCTTGAACCGATCGAAAGACAACCGACCCTTTAGACTGACCGACTGTTCAAGGGAACGGTTTGGCCAAGCGTGGGGTACGAGGATCGAACCTCAGGTGTACGTGATTCAATTTTTTGAGGTATACCTAATTATCTCTTCTCTTGTCCCAAAACCAACTTGGATGATAAAATTCTCTAAATCGCCTTCTTGAGAAAGAAAATGACAAAGTGAAAAAAATTCTAGAATCCCCTCATTAAATGAAGGGGTGATGTGTCCTTTGAAATTCAAACATCATGATGGCAATCAAAAATATCTTAGATGTTCTAGAGAAAGGCAACGCACACGTGGACCAATCGGAGAACGATACACGGACCCCTCATTAATGACTAAAGAATCTAGATGTTGAGTTGGCAACCTTGATGGACTTATCCTTAAACTTCATTAAATGCTCATTAAATGCGTGATACAAATAGCCCAATGAAATGGCGAAAAGCGAGCCATCATCGATGATGCCTACAAGCTAGATTTGCCAAGTGTGACATTTTAGCCGTCCAACTCATTCCTTAGACATAATTATTGGACAAGTAGGCTTGCCAACTAAGGACTTTAGGCGGGACACTTGAAAAAATTAGAGTTGACCATTTGGCTTGGTAATTATGGCTTAAGATTTGCCTTGGAGAAGAAGTTGATGACTCATAAGCTTAGGTATCCTCTAGAATCTTAGGTTATGATGAGCCTAAAAGATAGCCCTAGAAAACAAGGCAAGAACAACCAATCAAGAGAGGACACTAGGCATCAAAAGAGCTTATGTGTCTTAGGACCATAGGCACATCATGAGCCTAAATTGAGCCTTGGAGAGCAAGCTAACAGGTGATCCAATAAGAAGATAACAAGTGTTCTATTAGGATCCTAAGTGTGCCACCTTGCAAAATAGGCTTGCCACCTTAATGCCATAGCTGTGCCACTCTAAGGAACATGATTGCACTACTTGGATGAATAATGATTAGCTTAGTGCCTATAAAGAGGAGGAGCTCCCATTCATTTCCACCACTTTAGCCCACTTGGCCATTCACGCTTACTGTGACATCCTAATTTTCAGGTTCTGTTTTCGATTGAATAAGTTGGGCTTTTTATCAATGCGCCTATAGTTCTTTTTTTTGAGTTGGCCACTCACGAGATAACTAGCTTATCCGGTGAAGCCGTTAAGGAATATAAACGCAATAAACTTGAGAATTCGACTAGGAATCGACTGCTCGACCGTGCTAATCTGTAAGAGTTATTACAGCACAGTTAAAAATCGATTAGAGATCGAAGATAGGTCAATTTGATAGAGCCATGTGATTAAGTGTGGGTGATTCCACCTAATTGCAAAATTATTGTCGATCGGCACTAGACCGATGTTTTTGTCATTTTGGTACCCTGTGTCCGTATTTGAAATCTTGAGATTTTCACGACAACCAAGAGTCACCAATGTGTCGAAGATGTACAATGTGGCTCGAAAATAATCGACTACGGGTCAATTGCACTAAAAATTCCCAAAAGCTACCCGGTAAATTAGGTCACGCTAAAATAACGTCAGATTGAAATTAACTGTAAATTTGAACCTGATTTTCAGAAATTGAAAGTTTTGTCATGTCACGATTCGTTTTAGGAACGTCAAATCACCCTCTGAAGATTTTCGGCAAATTGGGATTTTTGGCGAAAATTCAGAGTAGGGCCGTTTTGGACTAGGAAAATTAGAGGGCCGTTTTTGGTTGCATTTTTGGCAATCAAGTTGGACTAATTGGCAAGAAAAAATGTGGAATGTGATGTAGGCACCTTGGCTGAATTTTTAGGGCATCAATTGAGCTCAATTGGAGAGGAGTTGAAGCGAATTGAAGTGGGAAATGTCCAAATTCGTAGGACTAAGAGTAGAAGCCGAAACCTCAGCAAGGGATGAGGTCTTCGAGGCCCATTTTAGGTCCCTTTTGGGCCTTGGTTGGTGTTGTCATAGGCTTGGTTGTCACTCGCCTTCACATCGTCGTCGCCGTGACTTATCGAATCACTAAACCGGTGAGTTTACTTGCTAAACTCTGCTTATGGAGTTAATGATGCTTAGGGGTTGTTTAGTTTAAGCTAATTAAGAATTAGGTGGTTAGTTAGATTATATTAGTGATTTAATTGTTTAATTATGTATATTAGGTGGTTAGATTAGATTAATTAAGGGCTAATTAGATTGTACTATTTATCTACATAGGTTCGGAAATTTTCTAGGCTCGTTTAGGTGGTTAGATTTGCATTTCCGGCCTAAGTTGGTATTTATTGTATTTAATTTGCATTATATAATTATTTTTGGAATTTATTTAATTATTTAATATTTTTCGGAAATTATACAGGAATAGTCGGTGATCGGAATTTCGTGCTGATTGTAATGGTGTGTTTAGTTTATGCAATTGAATATTAATTTGTGTAAATTGAGTGGTGGTTGTGATTTTGAGTATTTATTTCAAAATTGTGAAATTTTGGTATTTTTAATCAGAAAATCCGAGCATCGGTTTTTAACGCAAAAAATGTTTTTAGGTACCATATTAAATAGTAGGATTTTTAAAAAGGAAGATATAGTATTTTTGGCTCAAACTGACCGTGTACCCACAGACGATTATTTTCACCGGGTGTTTTTAATATGAAGAAAATAGGCCAAAATCATTATCTTAATTGAGGCATTTAAGTGCAAAGCACAATGCCCTTGGCTGTGATTGAATGATCGAGTGATAGTTTATAGTCATGATAAAATGACTATTGATAGATGAGGTGACATGTGTTGTGTTGAGACAACCGATTGGTTATTAGCAGGTAAAGGACTAAGTGTGCACGATAGCAAAGTATCGTATGAGCCACCTCTAGAACCTTATACCATTACTTATGATAGTCAAGAACTAAGTGCTACTTGACAACTTAACTTCGTGGGAACCACCTCTAGTAATTTGAGCTATTACTTATGATAGTCGAGAACTAAGTACTACATGACAGCTTGACTTCGTGGGAGCCACCACTAGTAACTCAAGCTATTGCTTATTGTGGTGAAGGACTATGTGCCACACGATATCAGAACTTCATGGGAAGGGGGCACCTCTAGAAACTTGAACCTAGTTTTTAGAATTGAGTTGGAATATTGAGTGGGGTTGTTGAGGTTGAATTGGGAATTTGATTATTGAGAGTGAATATCAGGTATGGATGGAACCACCGATATAAATTGCTCACGCCTAATTATGGGACGAAATTGTGTGACACGATATGGGACATGTCATAACGATTTGGCCTTATAATCAAGACCCCTATGATCAATTGATTGATTGAGGGACTAATTGATTGATTGTATTGATTGAATTGACAGATTGATTGATCGAATGTATTGATTGATTAAGTATATGAATTGTACTAATATGCATGAGAGAACTGAGGTGAGGTAAGTCCCCTATCTTGTGTGCATAAACTGCCTCTAGGCATATTTCATTCTTAGTCGGAGTTTAGAGGGTGAACTTACCAAGACATTATCTCACCCCGTCGTGGACTTTAACTTTTCAGGTCCTTAGATGGCGATTCTTTCGGAACGTTTTGGTCAACCTAGAAGGGTTACCGAGCTAAGTACTAACTTCCCTATCCTTGGAAGTCACTGGGTCTATGAACTCGTGGTGACCACCGTCTAGGTCGATGAGAGCCTACCTCAGAGGGTACCTCATCAATTTAGAGCGTGGTTTCGCCACGGGCTTAATGGATACAAGAATGGTCCCCTCCAGGGTTTTGAAATTCCTGTTGTGGTAGTCAACGCCGTTTTAGGCGAGTGCACAGCTGACCCTCCTGATGATGCTGTGGAGAACCTGAAGCCCATGGAGCTTGTAGAGGTGGAGTCTGAAGGATCAGCGAATGTGTCCAACTAGTTGGTCTTAGGACAGCTTCCTTTTGAGAGCCGATCTTTTGTAGACTTTTGTATATAAACCAAGGTATTTATAAAAGTGTTTTGGTTGTGAAATTGTTTCCTGCTTTTCTATCCCGTGTTAGTTGTTGTCAGGGGTTATCGTTCACTTCTGCATGTACATTAAAATGAATAAGACGGTGACGCATCCTAGGATGTCGAAATTTTATCGACCACTGAGGGATGGGCGCATGCTCGAGGTTCAAGGCGTGACACCTACCGTCCTCCTCTTCTTCCTTTCTCTTGGCCTTGCACCATCGCCCCATCAAGTTATCCAAGCCCAAGTAAGTAAGATCCCTATATCTCCTCTAGAGCGATAGTCTCCATTGTCGAGTCTAGTTAGGTGCTCACCCATCAAGCCGTGGGTAAGATATTGGATCTTTTGTGTAGTTTTGCTCATGTTTGTGCTTAAACATGTGCTCAAGTTGTTCATGCCTAGAATGAGGCCAAGGTTTGTTCGGATTGATTTCATCGCAAGACAAAGTCACCCTAACCACGAAGCCTTGGTTTTGACATAAATAGGATGCCGGGTCCAAGCCTCGCTTGGTGTGGGAATCGCCTAAGGCCGCAAGATCCTAAGTCGACATCGAGGCATGTCGATCTTATGCCTTGATCGGTACGGGGATTGCCCAAATCCGCAAGGTCTGGGTAACGCACCAAGCATGCCAAAATCCATAGTCCAAATGAATGTGGGGACTTTGTGCTTGGTGTTGAATGAAACCATGAGCCAAGGGTCATTTTCAATACATGTGTATTCACATCGGGTTGGAGCCAAGGTCCGTCAAGCTTGGGAGTGTCACTAAAGTGAGGTGTACCCAAGCCTCGAGGTCTTGGATCGGTATTGAGGCGTACCGTTTCCAAGCCTTGTCTGGTTCGAGGATCAGCGCTAAGTGATTGATTCAAGTTATGGATCAAAGATTGTACTTGACATATTTATTAGTGAAGTATAAGAATTCATGACACACACGAACAAGTAAGCACGCCTTCAAGCCATACATGTGTTGGCTAAGAGAAAATATAAGAATCGGCTTGTGTGATGCATTTATGCATACACTTAAAGAAGAAAAAGTGCCCATCCCCACACAGCGTTAGCGGTGATGCCTCATTCATTGAACAGGAGGCCTTAGTTGAGCCAAGATGCCCTAGTTGAGCTAGGATGCTTGGGTTTTGAACTCGGAAGCCTCGGGAAGCTAGCCTCAAGAAGCCTTGGTCAAGCTAAAATGCCTTGGTCAAGCTAGGAAGCCTAGCAAGAAGCTGGAAGCCCCAGTCGAGCTAGGAGGGCCTAATTGAGCCAAGACAATTCTAAATGAATTTGCATGAGTGCCGACATATGCATAAGTGTGATATGTTGATATATTTATTGATAAACTAAAGGTAAGTATGCATTGAAGCATGTTGCGATAGACATCTATATGTAGTCGAAGGTAGCAACAAGTTTGCTATTGATTTACTATTAACACTGTTTGCGAGTGTTGTACTTGCTAAAATTTAACGATGAGATGCTTTCCTAGTAGAGAACTAGGAATTTTACTTACTGAGTTTCCCCAAAACTCATCTCTCATCTTTCAGTCTTATAGGCATGGAAGTCTCATGTCAGTTTTGGGAGCTACAGTCATGCTAGAGGAGATAGGATTTCCCTTGGCTTATATGGAAAACTTGTACTATGATGTAAAAAGAAAAGAGGGCCCATAGAGAAATGGCTTGTAAAAGTACTGTTATAATATAAACTAGTGTGTTATGTGTGATATTTGTCCAGTCTTCTAACTGTTGTTTGTCCGGGGAATTGTTTAGTCACGTTTCTACATGTGCATAATAACAAGATAAAAAGAATCGGGATAGCGACAAGCCTGGAATGTCGCAAAAATAACCCTTGTCGCTCGCAACCTTAGAGATGGGGTTGGGGTCATGACACTAGTGGCTAAAGGATACTCACAATAAGAAGGAATTGATTACAATGAAACCTATATACCTATGGCCAAGTTAGAAGCCATAAGGCTGCTTCTTGCTTATGCATGTTATTATGACTTTAAACTTTTTCAAATAGATGTTAAAAGTGTCATCTTGAATTACATCAAAGAGAAAGTATGTATCGAACAACCTCCTAGTTTTGAAGATCTGAGGAAGATTGTTTGCAAATTGAGAAAAGCTTTGTACGGCTTGAAGCAAGCATCTTATACTTGGTATGAAAGACTGAGCAATTTTCTAGTTGAAAATGGTTTTAAGAAAGGTAAGGTAGATACTACACTCTTTGTTAATATAGAAAGCAATGATATTCTTCTTATTCAGATTTACGTTGATGATATCATATTTGGCTCCCCTAATGAATCTCTCTACAAGAAATTCTCAAAGACTATGCAAGATGAGTTTGAAATGAACATGATGGGAAAACTAACATTCTTTCTTGGACTTCAAGTCAAGCATATCAAAAGAGTTATCTTCATTTATCAAGAGAAATATGCAAAGGAAATTGTCGAGAAGTTGGAGAGTTTCAAGAAAACTAAGACACCAATATCCTCCTCCTCTAAATTCGACAAAGACAAGCAGGGTAAACCAATTGATCAAAAATTATATAGAAGCATGATAGGATCCTTATTGTACCTCACTACTACTGGACTTGATATTCTCTTTAGTGTATGCATACATGCTAGATTTCAGTGAAATCCTAAGGAATCGCATCTCTCTACTTTGAAAAGAATAATTAGATATATTGCAACTTTTCCAATGCTATGATTATGGTATCCCAAAGGTTTTGATTTCTTACTTATTACAAATTTTGATGCTAACCTTACTAGATGTAAAATTGACAGAAATAGTACATTAGGGACATGTCAACTAACTGGTTGCATATTGGTATGGCAATTATAGAGTTTAAATACCATGCAAAAATAATAATAGGGCCGGCCACATATATATATATATATAGGTGCATTAAAAATCTAATTATGTCCTAAGGCACAACCTTGGCACATCCAAAAACCGTGCAAGGCATAAGTTAAATGCCTTCATCCCTAATTTGGTCACTATATTAGATTGCCGAAAAATTAAATCCTACTTGTTTCACCAATATGGCTAGGTGGAAATTTGGGATGTCACAAACTCTGTGTGCAATTCTCTATCTATAAATTCTTACTTGCTATTCTTAATAGACTATTATTGCACACTAGTGTATATCTTCACCTCACTATCAATATTCAGACTCAGGCTTTTATGTTTTGGTGATAATTATTATTTGGAATCAAATTTTACTTCAGTCTAACTTTACCCTTATTAATCAATTTTTATTTCCTCGTAAAATTGTCAAGAGTTTTCAAAATCACTCATACATCCTCCTCTAGGTGATACTGCTAAAAACAATTCTAGCCATCAACAAGGCCCGACAATAACCGAAAGAGGCAAAAATTAAAAATTAAAAATTAAAAAAAAAAGAGAGAGAAAAACAAAGAGAAGGAAAGTAAAAGAAAAGAGAAAAAAAGTCAGAAATTTTTTTTTAAAAAAATGACAAAAGTCATCCACATTAGCACCTGTAGTGCCACGTAGGGCGGTCATCGCTAACTAAACCATCACATTGATGATTTAGGCCAAAATTGGGCCAAAACGACTGAATTGTCAAATTATTAAAAGGTTTAAGACTAAATTAGCAAATGGTCGAAATGATTATGACTACGTTGGTATGATAAATTGACGAATCGTCAAAAGATTTAGGATTAAATTCACATAATTGAAAGGTTTAAGATTGAATTGTTTCATACATTAACATCAAATAATATCTATGTGCGTAGTAATTCTATTTGTTAAATTATTATTATAGATATGATCAATGGGGAGGCAGTGAAGGTCACTCCGCCAACCTATCCTCCTCCAGGGGTGTTGCCACCTAAGAGGGCCGCCTAAGGTAATCCCTCCGCGGGGCGCCCAGCCCGGTTCCATTTCTTATTTTAACATGTTGGTGCTCACATGCCTCACACCCCTTGTTGGTAAAAGAATATTTTTCTTCCCCTCTAACTTGGGAATACCCCCAAATTTTATGTTTCAGAGTTCAAATGAAGTAGTTTAAGGACTTGCTCAGGTCCAAATAATATTTATGTGAGGAGTAATTCTCTGTGTTAAATTATTATAATAGATATGATCAACGGTAGGCAGCCCATGGGCCCATCTCTATTTTCCCACAAAATGGGTCTGGGCCAAAATTTTAGGCCTGGTTAGTGGCAAGTTTTGCCTGAGGAAGGTCCTTGTGACCTAGAATGATGCGCCCATATAGTTTTTAAAAAAGATAAGTTATGTTTTCTTGATAGTTTTTACCTTGACATTTACAATATTTAAGCACTAATACGATAAAATAAGCTCACATTTCTAATGCAGGATAAATAATAGTATAAAACTCTAAATAAAGTAGTAAATAAATCAACAAAATACCAAAAATTATTTCTCATATATTTCTTCCATTTTTTTAATTTTTTAGGTGAAACTTTAAAATAAAAAAGCGGCCCAATGATAGGGCCCGCCACGCCCATGTTTTTCCCTTGGGCAGGCTTGGGAACTTGCTCGGGCTTACAAGTTCGAGCCCGGACACAACCTCTAAAGGTTCAAGCCCGAGCAAGCCCAAGCCTGATCCTATCTAGGCCGGCTCATTGGGCAAGTCTAATTACTAGATGATTCGGCTACTAGGACTAAAAGTCCATGTTTAGATCCTCCTGTTCTTAAGAAAATATCATGTATCCTACATGAATTCATATGGTCTGCGCCGGCCACCTGCGCGGTTGTGTGTGCAAGAATCAAAAAAGAAATCAATTGCTAGGCCTACTCATTTTTGTCTTTTGAACTGATATGCTAGGGTGTAGGGGTGAGCATGGTCCAAGTTGGACCGGTTCACCCCCTAAACCTAGGACCAACCTGCATAGTGCTGGTTCTCAATTTTTGGGACTGAGGATCGACTTTATTAAGCTTGGGACCGAGTACCAGACCGACCTAATGGGTTCAATCTGATTCCACGGTCAACCCAGGACCAACTAATAATTCTTTATTTCATTTTTTGTACTCCTTAAAAAAACCGATTCAGGACCAGACTAATCTAATAAGTTCAATCCAGTTTTAAGGTTAACCCAGGACTAACTAATAATTTTTTATTTCATTTTATGTACTCCTTGAAAGGGCAACCAAAGACCATACCGACCCAATGGGTTCGATGATGAGCAAGGTCAACTAAGAAAAGCAAGCGGTGAGGGTCAAGTGAGGTGAGCATCGAACAAAATGAGCATCGAATGTCAAGCGGGGAGCAACAAGCCAAGCGAACATCAAGTGGCGAGCGGCACGAGTGACCTAAAGCGAGCGAAGTGAGTTTTGAGTGGCGAGTGGAGAAGTTTTTTTTTTTTTTTTTAGCAAATTGAAGACTAAGAGGACTAAGACAGAAGAAAACAAATATTAGAGGAGGATGTCATAAGGTGCCTTTTTGGACGCCGTGAGAGCTCCTCAGCAAAACATTTTCCTCCTTCGTAAATTATACTATGACTATTGACGCCATAAAAGATATTAAAAACCTATGTTATTAAAGAAAAATGTAAAATTACTTGAACTTCTCACTGAAGAGCTGTTTAATGTTATTGATGCCATTTATTTTAAAGTTTTCTCTATATAAAAAATTATAAATAATATTATATATATTTATATATAATTAGGGTTGGTCCGGGTTGGACCGACCCGAAATTCTCAGGACCGAGGACCGACCTACACAGTACTAGTCCAGGAATTCTAGGACTAAGGACTGACCCAGTCTCCCTGAAAACCGGACCAGGATCGGTAGGGTTGGGCCGGTCCTGGATCGGTCTAGAGTTGACCCTGGACCAATGCTCACCCCTAGTAGGGTGGGTTCAATGAGCTGTTTGGCTTATGATCACTTTTAAGGATTACCTAACCAAATGCAATTAAAATTACAGTATATTTTGGTGCATTTATTTCACTGAAAATTAACAATTTGAAAAATATTTTCTTGAAAGTGATCGTTTGTAATAATTAGTAATTGAAAAATATTTTCATAATCAACAATAACATATGATCAGACACTTTTGGAAACAATGAAATATTTATTGTTTTCTTTTATTTTTGTAAGCGATATTAGTGATTAATTTTAATAAAATGTTTTTCAAATAATTCATTTTCCACGAAACAAACCAACCCTTAGTTGATCATGCTTCAATATATATTTTATTACGTGTTAATTATTTTACTTTAGAACATGTGCCCTTTTTATGAATTGGGATATTATATGGTAGTGGGAGTTTATTATAATTACGTAGAACACCGTAAAAGAATATGAAAAATTGAGCATCTGCTATTATAAAACTTGATCAGTGTCTCGTTGTTGAAAAGTGAGAGTTGGCTTACCATGCCATATCATTGGTGTAGCTATCATACAAAGCTCACAAATCACAAGATTAATTTAGCAGTCAAAAACAATTAGGTACCGTGGACGGATAAGGTAAACGATACTATCGACAAAATTTTCATAATTAGGTTATTTATTCGAGTTTTGACTGACCCATACTTATTCCATAGACTCGATGACAAGGTGTTGAATGAATTGGATTTCGTTTACAATTTAAAAGTGCTCACTTAGAAACGCCCGTGATTTGAAAATAACATTTTTCTCCTCCAGATGATCGGCCCTAGCAAGTGGGCTCGAACGAAGGAGGTCTATTCAGGGTTTCCACCTATTGGTGGTTTTACTCATACCTCACGCAACAAAAGAAAATATAATATAGGTTTAGTTTGCGGGTATCACGGTGAAAAAAACAAACCACAATACATAATTAATATAGGAGCTCGTGATGTTTAGTGAAACCCAGAATTTTTAAAATGTGATCGGCTCATACAACATTTACTCCCTTTTTACCTTACTGACCAGATTAGTGTAAAGTAACAAATTAACCGGAGAATCTACTGAAGATAGATATATAGTAGTTAATTAAAAAGACTTGAGTCAAGACCAACCTGTTGAGTCCACCCGCATACGACCCCTCTTCCTCGCGATCGCTCCAGGAATCCACTAGGAAGCTGCGACTGTGAACTTTCTGGACGCAACGACCACAAAAACTTATGCCCACTCCGCTCGATTCCGGCGGCAATCTCCTTCACTTGGTCCGCATCGAACCTCCCCAAGCTCCCGAAGCACAGGAGTACCACTGAGGACGGTGGCTGCTCATCGAGCCACTGCCGGATCTTCTCCCAGTGAGCCCAGTCCAAAGAAGGATCCGGCAGACCCTTTAGATCGATTACTGGTCCGATCGCATACATGGCTGGTCCGTTTGAGCTTCCTCCAGAAAATGAGCCAATGGCGAACTGTTCCAGCTCCATGAACATGTTCACTATGACTCCTCGGACGTCCCTGAACCTGCGAGCCAGCTTGACGTAGGCTGCATAGCCGCCAGCTTCCCCATCGAACACTGCTGACGGCAAGACAGAGACCGGAACTGGGTTGGTAAAACTGGGAATAGGCAGGTCCAGATCGGATGGTCGGACCTCTCTCCCGACCTGGTCATGTCGAGCTGGCAAGTGGAACATGAGGCCCAGGAGATGTGTGTTGCAGACAAGGTAGATGTAAGAAGGGAGCGAGAACCCGTCGGCCACGTCGATCATGGACGTGCGGTAGTAGTCCAAGATGAACCCGGCCAGGGACCGGTCCGACCCAGAATAGGACCGGGAACGTTGGATCTCCCCAACTGCTCTCTGGACGTGTGGGATGTAGCTCTCAACGTAGACTGCTACGTAGTGCCCAACGGAGCGCAGGAGCTTGGGCGGTGGTGGGTCGACGGGAGGGAGGTCTATGAGGGTAATACGAGGCTGCGAGGCCACGAAGGACTTCATGTAAGCATCCAAGTGGGGGCTGAAGGGCGCTTTCATGGCGAGGACAGTAATATAGACTCGAGCGTCGTGGCCGAGCAAGCGGGCCACGAACTCGAGGGCGGAGATGACGTGACCGGCGCCTGGCACTGGGATAAAAATGAGCTCCGGTTTCTTCATTGGCGACGGTCAGCAAGACTTTCGAGCTGTCTTCTTTAACGAGTGTCTTTCGTTAGACTTGCTGCTGCAAATGGGTTTTATTTTAAATTTTAAGGCTGCCGGCCGCCGGCCATCAGCTGCGGGTCTATCCTTTTCCATGTTGTAAGACAAAGTACATTCCACCGAACGATGATTTGTGAATAACGTGGGACCCGATTATGACTGATGAACAAAATGAGGGTTGTTATATATTTTAAGACTTTGTCTATAAGATTAATAAATTAAATCATACTATAGAATGGGCACTTAAGTAGGTGAAAATTATAGATGATTATCATCGAATAGAGCCTACCAGAATTCATTTGCAAAAATAATGGGACAAGCTTATGTCGGAAGCTTGAATTTTATTGTCTGCTTTATTCAGGTAGTATCATCTTAGTCTTGTGTGTTAGTCTCACTTTATTGGACTTCCCCAAGCAACGATCGTTGAGTACGGGCAACGACAGAGACAAGCAAACCTAAAACACAATTTGCAAGATCAGCCTGACATGAAATGTGGAGAGATTTCACATTGGTCTTGTTGGTAGCCGCGGATACAAGCCTGACATCTACGATGTTAAAATTATATCTCGAATTTGAATCCATATACGATACCGGATCCGTACGAAACATTTACATGCTGAAATGAGAAAGAACGTCCGTGGAGCATTTAATTAAAAATAAACGGCGCGTGATAGGAGCCGAAAGGATTCAACCCTAGATATGAGCTTCACGTTGGAAATGGAGGCCCCAATCCATGTGTTGACTTTTGCGGCCCTTCTCATTTGTCAGCATGAAATTATTCTGAAGAGTTGATCCTCCAATTTCTTCAACCTCATTAAATGCGTGTACATGGCCATGTGCATGCATGCCCATAGGAATTGGTGAGCACTTGCTGCTTCAAGCCTATGTTGTAGGCGCCCAATTCTCTCTCTCTTCGAGGCCATCTTTTGTGGACTTCTCGTCTTTTTATTGATAAAGAAGGAGGGAAGGCAGAAGCTATCCCACGTGTGTCAGTCCATGATGGTCATACGCTCACAAGCCATCGTTAATTGCACGGAGGCGCACGCTTTAAAGATCGGCACCGTGTTGACATTTGTGGACTAAAATTTTGTTTTGTTTCCTTCCCTTCAACCGATAAAAGGAGAGAGCTTCTGAGGATGAGGCAGAGCGAAAGGAAAGAGCTCGAGAGAGAGAGTGAGAGGCTTGAGATCAGAGAGGTTTGTGCGGAAGTCGAGTCCATTGAGTTGAGTTGTTAAACACCGTATATATCAGGTATAAAATAGGGCTAGGAAACACTCGAGTGCATTAGTGATTGTAGTCATATAATTCTCTGATTTATAATGAATTATTTTGCTGGCTCTCCCCGTAAACGTAAGTTCCGACTTTCGAACTGAACTATGTAAATTTTTGGTATCCTTTTTTATTGTTCCTCATTTTATTTATGTCGATTTATATAGCTTCCGACATAATTGCAAAATCACAACCCGCTTCCGCTACGCCGCCGATTCCAACACACCGAACGATGATGTGTGAATAACGTTGGACACGATTATTAGACTATGAACAAAATGAGTGTTGTTATATATTTTAAGACTTTGTCTATAAGATTAATAAATTAAATCATATTATAAAATGGGCACTTAAGTAGGTGAAAATTATATATGATTATCATCGAATAGAGCCTACCAGAATTCATTTGCAAAAATAATGGGACAAGCTTATGTTGGAAGCTTGAATATTATTGTCTGCTTTATTCAGATGGTATCATCTTAGTCTTGTATGTTAGTCTCACTTTATTGGACTTCCCCAAGCAACGATTGTTGAGGACGGGCAACGACAGAGACAAGCAAACCTAAAACACAATCCGCAAGATCGGCTTGACATGAAATGTGGAGAGATTTCACATTGGTCTTGTTGGTAGCCGCGGATACAAGTCTCCATGATAGGCTACAATTGGAATGCACCGTTTCATCTGAATATGTTATGATGGAAAGACACCCTTTGAAAGAATATGAAGGAGTCATATAAAAGACTTCTGAAGGCAACCGTTGATAAGGTTGGCAGAATGTATGCTTAGAAACTCCTCTCCTTTGCTTGTCCCCTTTCTATTAAAAGAAAAGAAGGCATTCCATTTCTCGTTTACAAGAACAATTAGCATTTATGCTGTGGAAATCAGGTGTTTCCTCGTGATTGCATTCAGACCAACATGAAGTATTTTTGTTCGTGATTCATCTGCAATTCAACCATCGTTCCGGGGTAAGTTATTGACTACACATCGGATAGAGGTAAGTCATCTTCCGTCGACTTTCTTCCAACATAATGAAAGGTGCCTTCAAAATTTTTAATAATGTAAAAATTGCTTATAGATTAATTCATGCCGCGGTGAACAAGCATATTGTAAGTTAAAGATCCAAAAACTTGTAACAACCGATCTAAAATTCTCGATGCGATGGTCTTTTCTGCCTTGAAATGGCCCCTTCAACCATTAAGAAGATAGTCTTTGAATTCTATTTTTTCATTTATTATTTTATTTATATTTTTGTGTACCCTTGGGGAGGAAGGGGGTGTGTGGTTGGTTTAAAGTGCTATTTTTTTTAATTGAATTTGTGACAAATGCCGCTTGTTTTCTTCAATTCAAATAAAAAAATAAATAAAATGCATAAGAAGAAAAAATTTCC
>SMSX01019258.1:0-13377 GCA_026573535.1 Eucalyptus polybractea | reverse complement strand
TGCCTTTGAATGGGCTCGGATATAATTCAGTTTGATTGACTAATCTATGTCAAAAGTGCAATGACAATGGATTTGTCACCATTTTTTTCCTTAACTTTAGCTTGCTCGGTTAAATTGAATCGCAGCCGCTCAATGTTGCTTAGGATTTTATTATGTCTATTATCATGGATTGTTCTGTTTTGTGCTTTTGGTTGTAATACTCTCCATGATTGAGCTTGTTTTGGGAAGATTAGTCCATGCTGTGATTGATGGTTGGATATATGATAGGTAATGGTCTATGATGGCAGCAAGCAACTGTTGGAAAGTAGGATTTTGAAGAATGATGAAGTTATTTGTTCTAGTGAGTCATTGATCTTCAATGCTTATTTGGTTGATGTTGGAGAGGCCTGAAGACGATACTTATATCACAGCCTAATTATTGTTGGGCAATTGGATTTATAAGTTCCCTTTGCCCAGGGTATTGCTTGCTTGTCTCTTCGTCATAGTTGTTTTGTTGGGTGAAATCGTTAGTAGGTGCAATGTGATGAATATGAAGTTCTTGAGTTTTGTTTGTTAAGTTGGTTGCTCATGATGTTGCAACCTGCAGGAAATGGGAACCAAATTTATAACGTCCTTATACCTCACATGTATAGATTCTGCATTCCGAATAGCACAGCTTGCTTTAAAATGCTTCTGAAGGACTCCTAACCAGCGGCCTTCTGGGATTGAAGTCATGGAATAATTGGAATCAGTAGAAGCTGCTAGTGCTAATAGAATACTACGAGATAATGCTTTAATTCATTTATTATGTCGTTCTTACTTGATGTGATGTAATCAAAGTCTGTTGCTCACATTTTTCCATTTTTCCGAGGATGAATCTTGAGCTTTGAATGTTCATTTCCATTGTACCGAGCAGTTACTAGGAGTTGTCTTCTCTTGTAAGTTTTTTGGAATATTAATGACAATATATATCAATACGTGCGTTGGCTTGTGAATTTGTTTAAGGGAAGAACAGTTTTTCTAAGGCTAATCCTTGACTTTGTCAGAAATTTGAGGTTCACAAAAGAAGTCCATTGCTCCTCAAGAATCTGAGCTCTTTAATTTTCTGGCATGACAAGGCTTTGAACATGAGCAGAAGCTCATTATTGTTGCCATCACGAATGTGTTAATGGGGTGCTTGCTCTGCAATCAATCTCCGAGAAGTTTTATGTTGTTTAGTCCATTCCCAGTGTTTTTTTAGGTTTGAGATTAGTTGGGTAAATTGATGAAGTCATTTAAAGCGAAGAGCTAATCAGTTGTCCATTCCGAATGAACAAGAATATCATTTATAGTGCTATCATCGTGCAGCTAAGACATGTCTAATTTTTTTGTTGCAAAATAAGAGACATATTTCTTATCACATGCCATTATTAGATAAAAAATTTTCCATATGATATCGTAAACAACAAATTTTATTTTCATATTCTAATTAACTTTGCTAATTGGTCGGCATACTTTCTTTACTGTTTGTAAATATAAGGGCGCTATTATTTTTGACACTTATCATGTGATTTTTTTATTTATAAATTCGTTGTCATGTCCTTTTTACATTACTCTCAACATGAAAATATAAATATTATACTTTACCAAAAAAAATTATAAATATTACCATCATTGTTTTTTTTTTAAATTTTAACTAAATTAAAATAGAAAAAACTTAAATTGATCATGTTAAAGGACTTTCCAAATATATATTTACCAAGCAGCATTTTCCCAAATTTTTTATGAAATCACTTTTTAATTACAATTTACTAAATAGTCTTAGCATTTCACTAAACCCCTTTGGTTAAAGGCCTTTATATTTTCCCAATGGCTTTCCCCAATAACTAATGTAACTGTTACATAGTTATTCATATATTAACAATAACAATTAAAATTATATTATTGTTAGTGCAATGACATGACATCGTTTATATTAATTCAATATTAATTTGTACTCGATGTATATCTCAAGTAAGTAACTGATAGTATAATTATAACCTCATGGACTTAATTGAATATTATTATCTAAAATCATGTAATTTAAATATAGGATGCATTTTGTTTCATGGAAAATGAATAATTTAAAAAATATTTGGCTATGAATTATTGTCCATGATTAAAAAAAATATTATTAATTATTTAGAATGATATGACAGTTTTTTTTTTTAAAAGAAAAAGAGGGTTATTATAGCCAATAAACTGTCAAGGGGAGAGTTACCAAAAAAGTCCCAAACCTATTGAGATTGTGCTAATTCAGTTTTAAATTTTTTTGGTCAATTAAATCTTAAATCTTTTGCAAATTTGTCAATTCGGTTCATCTAGACAAATTTGATCGTGCCACATTGTTCATGCCATGTTAGCATCAATCGTGCCAAGCTAGTGCTAGCCGACCAAATTTAATCATATGGATTTAATTAACATAATTACAAAAAAATTTTAGGACTTAATTATAAAAACAAAAAGGTTATGAACCGAATGGCACAATTCTAATAGATTTATGACTTCTTTCTTTTTTATAATTCACCCACTCATCGTCAAGTCAAATGAGTGCGGTGGAAGTCTTGTCTGCGAACGATGAGGAGTGAAGATTATCCATTTGTCTTCGTAAGCATCGTTTCATCGTCTTCTTCGTTCCTATTCAGACAACGTTGCAACTTGCCGGGATATCATCACGTCACTGTAACTAAAGCTTTCTTCGAGTGGTTGGATGCCTTCCATCAATGGCTTATGTGTAGAAAATTATTCACTTGAATAATTAATTAATCAAGAAGAATCAGATCCATATATGATTGTAAAACACCGAGATCAATAAATACAGCGGAATTAAAGCGTACTTGTTTGAGCCATTGCTTTACTTGAAAAAAATAGATCAATCTGATAACTAGTGATTTATCGGAATGGTAGATCTTCCTCTCTATGACCTATTTCTATATAGCAACTTTCAATGGGATTAAAGCAACTGATAGGTATAACCTATCTTTTTATAGGCTAGAGAGGGGATCTAGCAAACTCTAATCAACAGCGTGTCAACTGGGCCCTTCCCATTACGGGCTTCAGTTAAACACAATTGCCTGCATTTTGTTGCTCAACCAGGCCCGTTATCAATAGATGCCAATATCCAATTCAATCAGATCACTGTAGGCTTCAACAAATATTGGAATATCCATTAACCCAATTATTTAAAATAGAAAATTAATTAATTAATTAATGTAAGCCCATATTATAGGAAATTTCCAACATTCTCTCACTTGGGCTACATTAATTAACTTATTTTATTTTGAAAAGATTTTATATTGAAAAAGACACTATCAGGTTAATAACTGAAAACTTTGTTTTATGTGGCCACAACTTTTAAAAAATAATATTCCAATAATGACATCTCAATACCAATCCAATCCTATATAATCTTAGTATAGGACTATGGAGATCAATGTGTTAAGAAAATGCCACAACACAAGACCTTCCATAATCACATATAATAAGTATTATATTTTCATGAATCATGGACCTAGTAGTGTAGTAAGAAATAGTGCCGATATGTGATCAAAATATACACTATTTCTTATCGGTCCTCAATGCAATTTCTCAACGACATGAAACTGCATTAACGCAATTTCTAAACAACATGAAATTACACAATTATGTCACAATCCAACATGAGATCTCATAATCAGTAACATCTAGTCATCTTTAAACAAAATTTGTTTAAAGATACTGTTTTATACTTCCATTTCTCAGTCAACAGGAGAAATGATAACAATATAATCAATAACAACGGTTATCAAAATAAATATTTTAATAAACATCATAAAAGCATTATCAATATGTATATAATTATAATATCCAGAAATACAATTTTTATAACTCCCACTAATAAAAGAAATCAAAAGAATCTAAAACACCCATATTATTTACATGTTCTTTAAATAAAATGGGTCGTAAGTCTTTTGTTAAAGGATCAGCCAATATGGACTTAGTTCTAATATTCTCAATTACAATGTCTCCATTTTTGACCAAGTCCTTAATAGTATAATATTTGATCCAATTAACATTTCAACTGTGGTATTGTTGTTATTTATAGCAAAAATAACTATTTGTCACACATAATGCAATAAGATCAATTATGGGCAATAAGTATTTTAACAAAAATAATTAGTGCATTATAAACTCCCCTTTGGGCAGAGTGTATAATGCACCATTATTTTTCACAGCATGGAGTTTATAAAATAACAATAAGGAGAATTACAAATAATTATCAATGATCCATCCCCTTTGGGCAGACAAATCATTTAAATTATACATCTCCATAATATCAATATATAGAGACGATAAATGAGAATTACATATAATCTTCAAGGATCAATCCCCTTTGGGCAGACAAATCATTTAAATTATATATCTCCATTATCTCAACATAGAGGGGAATTACACATAACTCTAAAAAATTTATCCCCTTTAGGCAGATAAACCTTTTGAATCACACATCCCCATCATTCATCTCTAATATATCAATATAGAGGGGAATTACATATAACTTTAAAAAATTTATCCCCTTTGGGCAGATAAATCTTTTTGAGTCATACATCCCATCTTTTAATTTTGGAATTTATCTTCATGCAATTTTCAAATTAATATACACAATAATTCTTTTTGGGCGAGTAATTGTATATACTAATTTTTATCAATAGGAAACTCCAAAAAAATATATGCCCAGAATTCATCTAACAATATGAAGCACTTTACAACATATGCTTCCCAAGATCATATTGCATTTATCAAGCAACAATTTTTTTTTTTAAACCAAGCTTCAAAATTTCGGATCTAATACCCATGGCTGTTTGCAGTCTCTAATCTCTACAAGGTGTTGCTCACCATCATAACATCCCGTGACAACAAAAATAGGCAATGGGACTCTTAAGAGACTATAAGAGTATAAAAAGTCCTCATTCTTATTATGGAATGCAACTTCATCGCAATATCATCGCTAATGAGGCATTGCTCCATCAAGATATTTTTCAATTAACGGAGGATCTCCAACCACAGATCAATGCCATTCAACATTTACAAGAACAACTATTCACATCACAAAGCATTACCCAGAGGAACACCCACAACAAGAAAAAGAAAAAACCATTGGAAGTCTAGTCTCACCGCAACATCAACACATTACCTTGGTAAATCATAAAGACGGAATTAAAGAGCAACCCAAGAATCGGCCTCGCTCATGCTACCCAAAAAAAAAAACACCTTTTATATATATGTAGCAAAAATTGTTCAGTCAAAAACTAAGCAATTTTGCAGAATCGGCTTCTTCCTTGTATATACTTGCTAATTTTTTTTTTTTTAACTCACTACGTTAATTTGTACTCCGAGTGGGAAGAAACGCTCACATACATTTGAAAGCAAATAAGAGTCCTTAAAAATCTTCATACCCAAATGACAACCAACTCGAGAAGGTCAACATAATCTAGGCAATTTTACAAGATTCATTCTTTGACCCCATCAAGAAATATGATCACATCATATAACTTATCCCAAAACATCGATTTGATAAGGGAATGTGACTAACAGAAAAGCAGTAGGACCTAACCTTAATATAAGAGAAAAGCAATAAAAGAGCTAAAAGCTAAAATTGACAAAACCTTGCACTAACAAATGGTCGTGTTTCATTAAATAGGAACCCTAACCGACCTAGACTTAAAAGGCCATCATCAAACAAGGATTTCCTCCTCGAGCAAAATTCAAAAGGAAAAAAAAAACTCAGTCCGTAAGAAATAAGTCATTTATGTAGTAACGTCGAAGCATCGTTCAACCTCCATATGTAATGGTCAATTGCAACAATATATCAACCGTAGCTGCTGCAATATCTACATTAACTCTGCCGTGCTATCTAAATCTATAATAAAGCATCATCCTGATCATAATGCATAGAATACATTCTCAATCTGGCTGTACGTGACAATCACGATGAAGCTATAACCCATTAAAGTATGAGGGTGACTATAAGAAACTAAAGACTACTATTATGATAATCGAAAGAATCACACTCTTCTAGCATTAGCAAAAGAATTTAAAGCACCAAACAAAATAGATGTGGACACCTGACAATAAGATAAAAGCACAGATGCCATGGAATATTTGGATTCAAAACCTTTTAAGTCTCCTTCAAAGAGCATTGGCCAAAGAGAGTGTGCACGTAAAAGACTTTTGCACATCAACTGCAATTTCTGGCAACTGCCACCGCACACATATCACATAATGCCTTGGCACCCTAAGACCTTACATGCATAGTCGGCAGAATACTATCCCTTGATCCTATGATCCGTAATTTTACACATCAGACAGGTGCATCCCCAAAAATATATATCCTACATCACTTCAAGTCCACGACAAGAGAGATGCAACCACATAGTGAAGTACCGAACCAAAGAGAGGAACCTTGAGTACATCAAAGCAATACATCAAAGCAATGCCAGGACTATGTCCTATATGAACATATTGAACAGTCAGCATCTCATGCAATGTAGGAACCCCTCCCAATTAAATCTAAAGTCAAATGTTACTTCTTCGCACGCAATAGTGGAATGCTGGTCAATGAAGACATATCCATCTTCGAATTACTAAAGCCAGCAAAGCCAATTTATTATCTAGTATTCCCAGAAAATGAGCTCGAGTTAGAAAAATGATCTATCTTAGCGCATTATCATTTCGTAACTGTGAAGAATTTAACTTACTATCATATTGGCAATATGCTAGCTTGACCTTAATCAAGCGGAACGCCAACTATCAAACTTCACATAATACCCTCGCAAAACTAGTCTACCGTAATCGAACGCCCAAAGAAATCATTCCTCAACTGTTGGGATTAACGGATCCCCGAAAACCGGATTCGACACTAAATCGAACCCCTAAATCAATGCGGAAGACGAAGCCCAGGAAATACACGTATCACCGATCGTAAAGCACACCACGGAATCGAGCGTACCTTGTTTGCCACAGATTAAACACCAACGCCAATGGAGGAAGAGAAATTAGGCCCTGTTCAATCCGAGGAAGCAAAATCCTTCGAGCGCTTTACTGTTTTTGCTTTGAAGAAAACGAGAGAGAGAGAAATTAGGCCCCTATTCAATCCGGTAGAAGCAAAATCCTTCAGCTTTTGCATTGTTTTTAAGCTTTGAAGAAAAAACGAGAGAGAGAGAGAGAGAGAGAGGAGAGAGAGAGAGAGAGAGAGAGAGAGGCGTGAGAGAAAACGACGCCTTTAAACAAACCTGCGCATTTCCTCCTTTATACCTCTCCTTCCATCGGGCCCCATACCTCCGTGGCCAGGCTGGCCCAACTTGGGGCAGATGACCTTGGGCCTACTTACTCAATAAAAGTCTCTTGTTCCCCACTCATGGTGGGTCAACAGATTCTCTTTACATCTCTTCAACATTCATATCATGGTCAATCCGTATGACTCAGCATACTTTGAGTATTTCAAGGTTACATATCTATGGTTAGGAATATATAGCAACTCATAATGGGCATCACACTCCGAGTAGATTTAGTATGCAGTACCCTAGATCGATCGATCACATTTATATTTCCCTTGATCTCTTTTAAACATGATATATATATTGTATTCACAATTATAATTATCACAAAGACAGTTATAATTGGTCGACCAGTGAATACAAAACCACAATGTGATTCTCCAAAATCGATCTTCCTCTTTCCTTCAAACTCTCAATTTCAGTCCAGCTTGCTTTTCTAGAAATGCCCCATTAGATCGAATCAACTCATGACCATTGGCAACACCTTAAGATAACAAACACTAAATAGAAACCTTGAGAATAAGTAAGAGTCATAAGGGGACTAAAAATTGAGGAACTCTTTTCCTTAAGAGTCTCACACGTCATAAAAGTTGAGATCAAACTTTTTGCCACTTTTATTGGTCGTCTCATGCATACGTAGTATGAAATACGTATTACGGTATTAACTCATTTCCCATGGAGTGTATGTCTACACCTTTCAATACCGTACAGATGATAGTTCAGACATACCCAATGTCTAACTTGAGTTCACATATCTACTCATTCACAAAATTCATCAAAACTCACATCTGGCATCTTAGACAGATAAAGTAAAATATGTGGGGTATTTTACTTTCGGACATAGTAAGTATTATGTCCTCATCTTAACACTTAGTTAAGGCGACATACGTGTTTTAAGCTTGAGCTCTCGATTATCACCTAGATAATAAGCTTAAAAACTGTCTCATCTCTATTTATCACACAGTAAATAGAGGCGATTACCCGTGTGAGTGGGCTAATCTTATATCTGTCCGACATACTTCTCAACTTAAAATAATGCACTGAGCATTAAGATGCATAAAGATCATACAAAGATTCATAGGCATTAATAATGAAACAACACTAGTTCATAATTGTGAACAACTCAAGGAAATTACAATCCAGTACATCAGACTCTACGCAATCCTAGAGATTTTACATGACCACAAAACACATCTCTAGGTATTGGCTTTGTCATAGGATCTGCTACCATTCTATGCGTAGATATGTACTGTAAGTTCACATCCTTTCGTGCAACCATATCTTTCACAAAGTTATACTTGGTATCTATATGTTTGGTCTTGCCATGATATTTTGGATCTTTGGTGTACGCTATAACTGCTTGGCTATCACAGTTAACCAACAATGAATTTGCAGCTTTCTCATTAACACATAAATGATCCAAAACTCCTTCTTGTACCGCTGCTGATAATGCCACGAACTCAGCTTCCATCGTGGACAAGGCTATACATGTTTGCTTTTTACTGCTCCATGATATGGCGCCATTGTTCAGTAAGAAAGCAAATCCAGAGGTAGATTTTCTTTCATCTAAATCTCCTCCCCAATCAGCATCTGAATAGCCTTCAAGTCGCAGATCCTTTCCTTGGTAATTCAACTTGTAATTAGCAGTTCCCTTCAGATACCTCAGTATTCTCTTGACGGCTTTCCAATGTGCTGGACCTGGATTAGATTGGTATCTACTCACTATTCCAACTGCAAAACATATGTCGGGTCTTGTACACATCATAGTGTACATCAAGCTCCCAACAGCACTAGCATAAGGAACATGTTTCATTTGTTCCTTCTCTTGTGGAGTCCTTGGACACAGTCTATGGCTCAATCCTTCACCTTTTGCAATAGGAGTGTCTATGGGTTTATAGTCTTGCATACGAAATCGTTCAAGAACCTTATTTATATATGTTTCTTGCGAAAGAGACAACGATCTCTTCGAACGATCTCTTGAAATCTTAACTCCAAGAATGTATGCAGCCTCACCCATATTCTACATCTCAAAGTTGGAAGACAACCAACTCTTAATAATCTTAACAAACTCCATATTGCTTCCGGCAATAAGTATATCATCAACGTATAATGATATAATCACAAATTGATCCTTGGATCTTTTGATATATACACAATGATCCTCATCAATCATCGTAAAATTATATGCCATTATGGTATTATGAAAACGTATATATCATTATCTTAATGACTGCTTAAGACCATATATTAGCCTCAAAAGTTGACATACTTTTTCTTCTTGGCCTTTCACTATGAAACCAGTAGGTTGTTCCATATATATTTCTTCATCTAATTCTCCATTGAGGAAAACAGTCTTTACATCCATTTGATGTAACTCAAGATCCAGACTAGCCACTATTGCCAGAATAATGCGAATCGAGGTAAATCTCACTATAGGAGAAAATGTATCTTCATAATCAATTCATTCATGTTGATTATACCCCTTCGCCACAAGGCGAGCCTTATGCCTTTCAATCGAGCCATCAGCCTTTCGCTTTATTTTGAGAACCCACTTGTTCCCAATAGCTCTGCGTCCTTTTGGAAGATCAATAAGTTCCCAGACTTGGTTTGATTTCATTGACTCCATTCCCTCTTCCATTGCATTAATCCATTTTTCTTTACTAGGGCAATTTAGAGCCTCATTAATATTTCTTGACTCATCCTCATCTTGTGGAGCAACCATAAAAGTTTCCCCTTCAATGTCAAAACGTCGACGGGGAATACTTTGGTGACTTGTTCGCCGTATGGGAGATTGTACACTTTGCACATCATTCCCCATCATGCTCCCACTTGGATTAGGTAATGATGATGTCGTCTCATCATGTGGTTGCAATTGAGAATGAGTTGAATTCAATTCATCACTTCTCATATTACTCCCACTTGGACGAACTCCACTAACATCATTATCCTGATCTAAGGTCTCAAATATGGAACAATCTTCCCCTATTTCGCCCTTCTTAGGAAATTCATCCTCTAGGAATGTGACATTTCGTGATTCAAACTCAATTATACTCCCACTTTCCTGCTCACCTATGAACACATATCCTTTTGAGTATTCTAAGTATCTTATGAAAATACTCTTCTTTCCTCTGGGATCTAATTTCCCAAACTTGTGAGATGACTCATGTGTATAGGTAGCACAACCCCATGACTTAAGAAAACTTAAGTCCGGTTTTCTACCTGTCCATAACTCATATAGAGTGGAAGTAACTGATTTGGAAGGCACTCGGTTAAGTATATAGGCAACAGTTAACAATGCATCACTCCAAAAGGTGATAGGTAAGTTAGCATGCGCCATCATGGACCTAACCATTTCCAGTAGGGTTCTGTTTCTTCTCTCTGCAACACCATTTTGTTGAAGAGTATATGGAATAGACAACTGTCTTTCTATTCCTTTTTCATCACATAATTTTCTGAACTCATCAAATAAATATTCTCGACCTCGATCGGATCTCAATGTTTTTATTTTCTTGTCTAATTGATTTTCTACTAGGTTCATAAACCTTTTGAAACAACTTATTGCTTCAGATTTATGAGAAATCAAATAGACATATCCGAATCGAGTATAATCATCTATAAAGGTGATGAAATAAACAGCCCTATGCCTTCCTTTCACATTCATTGGACCACAGACATCAGAATGGATTAAATGCAGAGGAAATTCAGCTCTTTTACCTTTCCCAAATGGTTTCCTTGTCGTTTTCCCTTCTAGGCAATGCTTACATATGGACAAATCGACATTTTCAATGTTGCCCAACAAGCCCTTTTTGGCTAGTCTATTCATACGTTGTTGGCCAATGTGACCAAGTCTAGCATGCCACACATTCACATCATTATCATAGGTATTAGGAGATGTGATAAGGGAATAACAAACATTTGCATTAACATACTCAACATCTAATACAATGAAACAATCCAGAAAATAACCACAACCATAGTAATTTGTATCCAAAAACAAATCCACACCTCTATTATAGAAGTTCATATTAAAACCTAGTCTAACCAACACTAAAACATACACTAAATTCCGACGAATCTCCGGAGCATACAATACATCATGTAGGAATAAAGTGCGTCCACCACGCATGTTCAGTTGGCATGTGCCAATTCCTTTTACTTCAGCTTTGGAGTTGTTTCCCACATAGACCCACTTAGTTCTAGTTGGTACTCGTCGGAATTCCACGAAGGATCCTCTATCCTTCCCTACATGGTCCGTCGCTCCTGAATCCACAGTCCACAAAGGATTAGACTCAGTTAAGAACATAGAACTCGATACAAAAGCAAAGTTCTAAAAAGTACAAGGGGTGCATATCTTCTTTGGCTCACGACAGTCGCGAGCATAGTGACCCTTCTTGTCACAGTTGTAGCATTTCACCATTGTAAGCTTCTTCATGCGAGGACGCTTTCCTCTATCATGTTGGTTAAACTTGGGTTTCTTCCCTAAAGGGCCTGCTTCTTCCTTGCCTTTCCCTTTATCAAACTAGTTAGGGTGCTTGCGCTTGGAGCTCGAAGCTTCATGTGAGCTAGAACTAGCATGATAAAGTTCAGCATCCGGCTTAGCCGTCAAGAGGCAGTCCTCTTCCAGCTCAAGATGATGCATTGCATCCCCCGAAGGTTTTGATATTATCATTATGGGTCAGGTGCACCTTTATATGCTCCAAACTTTGAGGCAATGAACAAATCACTGCTTGCACTTGCTGCTCATCTGTGAGGGCATGGTTAGGATCTTTCAGCTCATTGCTAAGATGTTGCTTCATGATTTGACCATGAGGCGTCTTATAAGAGTCAAACCTGATAGTGAGCTGCCTCAGTCTGGTTACCGAAGTATAACCAAATCTTGCCACCAATGCTTCCCACATTTCTTTGGCATTGTCAAAACGCCTAAACTCTCGCATGACATCATTGTCCATGCTGCTCAGCAATGTAATGCGAGCAAGAGAGTTCTTTCGTTTCCACGCAGCAAAAGCTTCCTTATCTCTTATGTGCTGTGCAGTGTTTCCTTCTTCAGGTTTTACCATGGTCAGGTTAAGAGTCTCAAGTGCTTCTTGCTCTTCCAGCACATACTGGATTTTCATTTGCCAAATTTCATAGTTGTCTCAATTGAACTTTTCACCTTTGTTCAGCTCGGCAACTATGCTCTTTGTGGCTGAAGCCATTGATCTGAACACATCAGACAAATATGCACAAATTATTAATGCCTATCATTTATGCATCCTTATTTACATAGACCCATCATATTAATGAATAATTTCAAGTAAGGCTTCAGAATCAAAAGGTCACTACGTTTCAAATCATCCTCCAAAAATCCTAACTTAAAACTATCATTAATATGATTGGCTCATGCAAAATCAATTCTATGAAGCTACAAAAAACTTCTAAAACTACCCACAGCTAACTACCCACAGCAACCAGCAATAACAGAAAGCAACAGATAATTGACATACAATATAATAATGTTTTTATATAATACAACTAACATATAGGTTGCTACATTAACAACAATCAGGTAGTAAGCCTTACATAAGATGCCCACAAAGCACACTTAACTAAGAAAACAACCAATACATCTAACACAAAGTCAGCACACGAATTGGGAAATATCCTCTTTTGTTCAATTTCTTGATATTTTCCCTTGTAACAATGCAGTAATATTCATTTACAAAATCCATCACAATTTTCTTATATGAAGCAGCTCCATTAACATCTCATATGCGATTCAACACATCTTGCCATTCAGGTGGAAGAGTGTTTATGAAAAATCGCACCATCTCTGACTATGACATAGGACGACCGTTCCACATGACCTGTTGAATTTTCCCATTAACTTCAATGACATGATCAATTAAGTCACATCTCTCCCATCGATGATCAGTCAGCTCAGCTATCAACTTAGACAGCCTATCCTTTTGTTTATCGTAACTGTGCGAATAGGTGTGCGCAACCTGAGGGGAGGCATAGTTCCTGCAACAAATGCAGAACAAATAAGGGATCACATTATAATCCATATAGACTTAATTGAAAAAGA
>SMSX01019251.1:0-35836 GCA_026573535.1 Eucalyptus polybractea | reverse complement strand
CTGCAAGATTACTAACAATGTGGGGGCCAGTCACAACCTACTACTATATATCATATTAGTTGGAATGCACATATGCAATGGTCAAGTTGAGATAGATTATGAGTGAATTGCTAAAACTATTCAAAGAATTCAGAAACTGGTAAACAGAATGTTTCGAATGGATTAGTTGTAAACTTTGAGAATCAAGTTTGTGGCAGTGCATTTTTCAACACAACTTCAATTTGAACTTCATCTTATATACTTCCAGTATATGATTTTGTTTGAGTAATAGGCAACATTCATGAATCTTCTGTTCAACTGCATTCATTAAACACCGAAATGAGAACACAAGTTCACAGCCGAGAAAAGAACACCCACACGTCCACAGCTGAGATTCGTATCATGGAAACATGAACGCAAGCTGATGAACCAAAAAAAATGTTATGACTTTTATTTTTTATTTTTTTTTAAAATGAAACGACTATCTCAGTGCGTCGATTCAAAACGTTTCCCTCAAACGAGAGCACAAGTCCTATTTAGACATTATCACCAACACATGGCAGTCAGTTCGGATACGCAGCACATAGACAAGTTTAAGTGAGCTTGATCGAAGCATTTCGTCGAGCACGTAGTGAGCGTGAAATGAGGAGAAGGTAGGCATACCCGTGACTCATACTCAAACCGAAATCCGCGTACAATGAGCGTAGAAATCAGTACGAGCATGAAAACCAACAATTCTCAGCCATAAACAAAGGACATAAACGCGGGTCTAACTTGGGCATTTCATCGAACGCTTGGCACACGCTACTGAAATGGAAGCAAAGCCGGGCTGATTGGAGCTCGGCTACATACCAACCAAAACAACACGGATGGGCAGATGGGCGTTAAGGCAACTGGAAAAGGCAAGGCAAACAAGTTACTAAAAGAAGCGTCGGCCGCGGGTCCCTACCTGGCTCGACGATGGCGACCGAAAGGCGAGCCCGAAACGAGCCGGGCCATGGCTGCCGCCTTTATGTCGTCGAGCTAGGGTCCTCGGGAAAGGCAGACCTAGACCAAGGCAAAAATCGGAAACCCACCGGAGGCTTCGCGTCAGAGGAAACGGGAGTCGCGATATTGAGGGCACCGGCTGAGACTCTCTGGGTTCTCGCTCTCTCGGATCTCCTCCCCCGTTTCTCTCTGACCTAGCTCCCCTTATTTATAGGTTGAGGAGGCCGGTCGACGGAGAGCTTCGGCCGCCGGTCCATGGCGCGCCGACCGGCCTCCCTCCCTCTTGGCCGAACCGGCGTCCCCTCCCGTCTTCTCCTTGCAGACATCTCTACCATGGCCAGGCCTACCGCGTCGAGCTCCTCAGCGCATTGAAGTCGCGTCCCATCCGTCCGGGTTTCTCGGGGGGCTCCGCGCTGCTACTGTCCTTCGCGCGTGCGTGAGTTGCAGAGGAGGCAGGAAGGAAGGAAGGAAGGAAGGAAGGAAGGAAGGAGGAAGGAGGAGAAGAGAGAGGGCCGGGCCGCGGAGGGTGGAGCGGGCTAGGGGCTAGATGGGCCCTGGGCCCACGCGAGGGAGGAGCAAAGAGAAGGGGGCTGGGGCGAAAGCCCAGCCCTCGAGCGCCCCTCTTCTTCTCCTCCTCCTCCTTCTTCTTTTAATTTATTTTATATAATTTTTTTATCTATCAGAAATGCAGTAAAATAGGGGAAAATAAAATGAAAATAAAACTTAATTAATGCAAACAATATTAGTACCCATGTGATGTGAGAATCCTTTTTGTTAGGGCCAAATTAGTCTTCAATTTTTTATGCAATTTAATCATAAATTTAGCTAACATTTAGGTGTCAATAGGTCCTTTATTGATTTTGGATAAAAAATAATTGACAAGAAATTTAAAGATACAAGACCAGAGGGAATGATTACTTTAGCCATGTAAATGTAAGGAAATATAAATTGCAGGAAAGTAAAGGAAAAAAAAAATACGTTGAGTTCTATGATTGATTGAGGGGGAGTTTACAATAATTACATTTATGGTATTTATAACTATCTATAGACATTTACATACAATGATTATTGAATTTGAATAAACAAATCTTATCTACAGTTAAGGAAATTATACTGCAATCTCCTAGATTAAGCAACAATTATCTATAGATTCTGAGATGGATCTAATTACGATTCTCAAGGCTGAATACATGGTGATATTAACCAGCGAGACGACGAACGATGCCCCAAAACAGGGATGGTTCTTGTTCTTGGTATGCTAAACAAAAGCTTCTCGGTGTTACGCAACCAGGATGCACTTTGCGCTGTAGCAGATAGAAGCGGCTGGTAGGGGCATGCTGGTGTACCTCTGAGGGCACGAAGGAAGAGGCACAGGTTTAGGGCACAAGCTACGTGCCTATGACCCGCCGGACGATGGATGTGACACCGTGGAATCAAATGTGGAGCTCGGATTCCCGTTGACCATAGAGAGTACCAAATTGGTGTGTCGGTATTTCTTCCTTAAGTCAAACTATACTGATGTTGAAGATCCTGCATAATTTAGATTCTGACCATAGAGAGTACAGAATTGATGTGCCGGTACTTCTTCCTTAAGTCAAACTATACTGATGTAGAAGATCCTGCATAATTTAGATTCTGAATGAGTTCGATTCATGGTCATTGTCAAGGATTAAGAAACTACTATGTTAATCTGAAATTAAAGGTAGTGGAATTCAAGTGACTGTTTCAGAGAATGTACTCATTTGTAGGACTAGAGGAAACTGGTAACTCCAGCGGAGCCTCAAGTTCTCATCTTCCGTGGAGGAGGTCTAATCAGCATAAAGACTCACTCCATAATCAAGATTTTTGTAGTATTTGAGGCATTCGCATTAGTGCTTAACATATTGACTTACAGTGCAGATGCTGTGTGACCTGGGAGTCAGAACAATGAAGCTAATGACGAACAACCCATTGAAGTATGTGGGGCTTAAAGGTTATGGCTTGGTTATTGCTAGGAGAGTCCCTCTAGTAACTCCCATGACAAAGGAGAACAAGAGATACTTGGAGACGAATCGCTCCAAGATGGGGCACATTTATGGAGCAAAAGTCAATGGCTGCTTCAGCAATCTCATCAGAAAAAAACAGCAAGCCAAGCAGTGCCGTTTCTTCTGATCAGCTGTCTCTGACTCATAAAAGCCCCCGGATAGTTCGACTGCTCATGGTTTATTTGGGGGGATACAAGCAAGTTCAACGGGTCGTATCTATCATGTTTAAGCTATACAATCTTTCTTTCAGTTTTTGAGTCCAGATTAGCATTTAATTTATATTGTTGCCGGGAGAGTCACAGTAGCAATTCCTGTAACTAAGAATTGAAGGTAAAACACTAGGTGCCTACTACAAACCGAAGATCTTTAGCCTTTAGAAATTCCTCAACCGTGAGTCCTGTACTTTTAAGGCAATTAAGTTCAAGTTTTTTCCAGCTAATATTTAGGTAAGGTTCATGCTTATTTTGTTCAGTTTTATTCATCGTTCTAAGTTGAGAAGGTGAAAGACTAATCCTCGTGGAACTTCCTCCTTCAATGTCAATGCTGGCTTTTAACATTCATCCTTGATTATTTAAGTAAGTGATTAATAGACTTTTATCTGAACCTACTTGTGCATTGATCACTAGAGACCAATACCTATTAGAAAATTGAAGTCAAATTCCGACATGTGACGTCAGCAAAACTGGTTGAGTGGTCATCAGGAAGGGCTTCACTACGTCTTATTCAAGACATTTATGACTTAATCAAACTTTTTTTAAATTTAAAACTTGATTGTACGTTAAGCGAAACATTTAATTTTTTTTTTAATACAAGTTCCTAAAAAATAAGAAGAAAAGAACGGATCAATATGTTCATTCGCTTGAATGAGAAGAGCGTTGAAGGAAAAAAGAAAAAAGAAATGGGATGCTTCGTGTAGTTATGAAAAATGAGAAGGGTGTGATCCGGGCAATTATGCTGGCGTGGCAAATGGATGGAAAATGATGTCGTTACCTATTTATCCATCCCCAGCAGCTAGCCCCCTCTTTTGCAACACTGTGATTCTTTTTTTTTTTTTTTTGGTTAAAGGTAAAAATATATTAAGCTTTGTACAAATATACAGAAACCGGCGCCAAAAACTTACACTCTAACTGCAACTACAAGAAGAGTGAAAGGGGGCCGTATAAAGGCCACAAGGGCAACAACAAGAAAAACAAAATAGCCACGGCTCAAACACGCCACAGAACAAGGCTATGCCTTAATAGAAATTTCCGTCATCTCAACTTTTGACTATGCCTTAGTAACTTCCAGATCTCTGTACCACTTGTAGTATCCACCTTTCCCTTCATCATTGTGAAAATTTTAGGAACTTGTGGTGCTTCAGGTGTTGGACAATTTGAGAAGCAAAGGCAAGAGAGAAAAAAATGGATAAGAATGACATTAATTGAATCTTACCAATTTTGAGTTATTTATGTTGTTAACTTTTGTATGGTTGTGTTGAGATCACCCTCCCAGTTCCCTTGCCACTTGTATTTGAATAGTGTTGCCGAATAAAGTGTTGGTGTGCTTAGAGCACCCTCACAAAAGATCTTCATTTTCGGGCACTCTTCCACTTCTATTGAATGCATGGATGGAAACTTGAATATCCAACTTGTGGTGGAGGAGAAGCATTCTAGGCTCGACAAATTTTGGAGTGTCAACCATCTTAGCTTCCCAAGAGAAATCACTTTTCCTTCTCCATTTTCATCATTTGCCACTATTTCTTTCATTCTTTCACATCCAATTATAGTCATGTTAGTGAGATGCACCAAATTTGCGATTGCTGAAACTGTCACTAGATATACCAATCCAAAAGAATTCTTCACCACTAACTTCATCAAATTCTGGAAGGATGTCACAACTGGAAATATTGTTGTCAAACCGGGACAATCGCAAACCTTAAATTTGCTAATACCCTGAAGAATTTTCGCCACCAAATAGCTTTCTCTCCAGACACGCTTTAGGTTGTGTAGCTTGCTTAACTTAAGTTTTTTCAAATTATCAAGCACTAGATGTTTTCCCTCATCAACAAGTCCGTCATCAAGGAATATATCTTCAAAAGAACTACAAAAGACTTTAAGGCTTTGTAGGTTCTATCTTTGTAGGAGGAATATGGGAGGAAAGACGGCATTTTCACCATGAAAGCAAAAGCATGCCAATGTCAGCACTTTTGGCTTGCTAAAGAAGCAGTTAGAAAATTTTCCATTCGGTATTGTCTGAATATCCTTGTCAACTAATAAAAGCCTCTTTAATCTGGGAATGCCCTACAAAATTGCCAATACAATGAGAGAAGTAAATTCAACAAGGTTTGACAATAAATCATGGTCTCATAGAGGTAAAAATAAGTTGGGTAACTCCTATGGAAGGGGCCCTGTTCTTACATTTCATTAATTTCTAGAGCCATGCATACGAGTCTCAAGTTTCTAAAGTCAAGCTACAAAATGCAAATTCTAAACAAATGCTCTAGTATGGCCATCCGCCAGCCAAGGTAGGCTATACGCCCACATTACAATGATAAGATAGAAGTAAAAGAAACGTATTGACATAGGAATGATCAAATAAACGAATGATAATTCATTTTACCTAGAAAATATCAATAGAAAGATGGTCATCCCATTGCAATTTGAAAAGAAATTGCTAAATGTCAGCGCTTGATTCTCAATTTAGCCGATAGGAAATTCATATTTTTGATTCGCATCGAAAATTTTTCAGAGAATTTTTAAGTAGAGATCAGTAAAGTAATCACCCTAACCAAATTCATCTTCTAGGAATATCTTATCTAGTAAAAAAAAATAGTTCCTTGAAATTTCGGGTGACAAGATGCACTCATGGTGTTATTAAAAACATTTTGGGTGTCCACTGATGAAAAGCATGCTTAAAGATGTTAGAAATATCTTTTGCTATCCATGAATTGATAGGTAATGGGTTCGTGTTTATTGTCTTATCATAATGTGACATGACTAATGTTGTACACATAAGATCTATTGGATGAATAAAAGAATTAAGAAGAAAGAGAGGGAGAGCGGTTACAATCATACCTTCTCAAATGATAAGTGTGCTTCATGGTCTGAAAGGTCATGTTGATCGTCTCTTTGAGTCCACTTGTTTATGGATGCCACAAAGGACAACATGTTCAATTTGTCACAATTGGTCACTCACAATTCCTCCAAGAATTGCCATTTCAAAGTGTGCAAGTCAGGGCAAAAGCCCTTGAGTTGTGGCATATCATGGAACACCAGAGAAGTCAGTTGCGGAAAAAGAAATTGAGCAATAGTAGAGCGTGAAATGTCATCTCTACTCGTGACTATTCACTTGATCCCACATGACTCCACTCGAAGATTCTGAAGTTGGGTTAGACTTGTAGCCACCCAATGCGGAAACAGATTTTCAAGGCTCTTACAATTCTCAATATTTACATTCCATAAATGTTCAAAAGTGAGATTATCTTGAGGATTGTCGGTCCATATTTTGCTTAAATCGTCCATGTAGGAGAGAACCACTGATGTAAGCTGAGGAAATTGTACCTACCATATTGGAAAAATGACACAATAAATTCGATTACATTGAGTGATGACCTCAAAGAAGGAATTTCCAAACTTCCCTTCCTCTCACGAATTACAACATTCTAGAACTTGTTAGTGACACAATCAAGGAGGGGTTGCTTGATGCTTTCATTTCAATTGATTGATGACTAAGGCTGAGTCTATTGCATTGGAACAAACATGAAAGTGGGTGCAACAAAATAAATTACATTATTGTCCATACCACCTAAAGATAGGAAAACATTTTTTGTTGTGTTACGACCCAAAGATGATCTCAAATACCACATGAATACTTATGCAATTTCCTAAAAATTTCATGTCATGTGACATGAAATTTTAAGGCGAGTTTCTTACGCAAACAAGGATACCTGGGCAAATGCAATTAATCTTCATGAACAAATGAAACATGTTATGCCAAAATTGATTGTGATACAAAAATTGAAACCATTGTACGAGCTGCTCTGAATTGTTCATTTTAATAGCCCGTATGGAATTTTCATTTCAATATGATAAAATAAATTAAATTATGACAAGCTACAATCTCAATTACCAAATGCATATTTGCGCAGTTCCCTAAGTCCACAGACCCAGAAAAAGACAAGTTTGTCATACAAGTATTGAATGGTCCACCAAGACATCTGTCTTATTCAAATGATCTCTATGAGCACATCATGTTTGTTTACAAACAATCAACGATGTTATGAGCTCTTATAACTTGTCCACTAAGAAGCAGGTATTGACATTTTTTATTTGGTTTCAATAGAATTAACACAATTACGACTTATCACTTGCAAAAAACAGAATGACTATTTCCATACTTCCCTAAATCTATTAATATTCTAAGTTGAGGATTATGAGGAGTTTTTGAATTATTTGAAAAGATGTGATGGTACCTTATATTTGACAAATAAATGAAATAACGTCATTGCAATTTGTCACTAACAAAAATCAGGTGACTAGTTTCATACCTCTTTATCTATTAATATTCTAAAGTGAGTATTATAGTGGCCTTTTGAAGTATCCTAACAATGTGGGCATATGACAACTCATAAACGACATATTAATGGCATTAGAAGTAAATGCATAATTAGTAGTAACTTCTATCATTGAAGAGTAAAAAAAAAAAGTGTGGATGCTAATTATGATGCAACGTCTTACTCACACATAACAATAAATAAATAAATAATTGGAAAAAGTATTAGAATAAGAAAAAACTCAAGCATTTCCTCCATCGGAAAAGAAAGCAATAATTAAAGGGCCACGTTTTTTTCACTTTTCATTTAACTTAGATACTCCATATTACAATGTTTTGACCATATTATCCCTTACATGGCCCACTTTTTGGTGTTGTTTTCCTTCGTTTTTATTTTTTTTCCTTTTCCTTTTCTTTTCTTTTCTCATGTGTCTTAATTTTCTATTCTTCTTCTTATCTTTCCCTTGCTATTCCCTCTTTGTCCATTTTTCGCTCTAGACAAGCCTTCTCAGCATGTGTAGACTCTAGATGGAGGATTGCTGGAAGAAAGATTAAGCCAAAAGTCCCAGAATTTTGATTAAAAGGCGAAGCATTGAGTAGTGAATGCATAGAACTCAAGCTGGCAATCGCATTCATAAAACCAAAAGGAAAAGGACCCCCACACAACATTTATTTTTCCTAGCTCCTATAAAGAGATAACTGACGAATCCCGTTGAAGCAGCTTGCAAACACTGGGTTTAATGACCACAAGGGAGATCGGAGTAGTAGGACACTGATACACGTCATTGAACAAGATGAGGATGTCTATGATTCGGTCACTAGTCGTCCCCTTACCAGATCCTAGCACTGGGACTCTCTATCGAAGCTCACTTTCGCCTGTTCCCTCTCATTGGCAAGAATGTCATTGAGCTCGGCCGGGCTCCTAGGCTCACTACGGCTCGGCTCGAGGCCAACCATGTCATCCTCACTGATGTTGCGCTAATCCTCCCAAGTTGAGGAGAAACGTGGAAGCAAACGGCTGAGGGGAATGAGTGGAGGTGAGGGGGGTGGTGTGGGGATCAGAGGAGTTAGCGAGGGGTATCGGGGAGAGTTGGATGTCATGTTGATGAGCACATGTTCTTAGATGTGGAGGAGGGGATGGGGTTGGGAAGACGTTGCGGGGTTGTGCAGAGAGAGTGTCCCTCTCTATTTCCAAATATCTTAAATGTAGCTGATAATGAAGTTGCGAATGGCGAAGAGCGGACAATAACGCCAACAAGTTCAGTTGACATTTTCCATCATATTTTGCTCTTCCTTTTGAACCTTTGTCAGGGACTCACATGAAGCATTTGAACATTTTTTGAGGGAAAAAAGGGGAGAGAACGCGACACCAAAGGCGTGTCTGAAGAAAAAAAAGGAAAAAAAAAGGGGAATAGAGAGAACCAGTATTGCAGATAAGACACCGAAGGCATGGAAAGATGAGAAGGGGAGGAAAGTGGGACCCCTGAAGAAAGAGAAGTAGAGAAAAAAGAGAAGCAAATAATGCTAAAAGGTGTGATAGAGAGTGTCTAAGTCAAATGAGGAGCGGAAAAAGCATGACCCTAATTAAAATCTGTAAAGTATTTGTAACAAAAAAGGAGCAACGGAAAAAAAGAAAAAGAAAAAAGAACTGAACAGTTAGTATGTGTTTGTTGCCTTTTTAAGAATTTATGGAAATTAAAACAAATTTGGTAAAGATATTAGATTGCGTTTACTAAATTCAATGAAAAAAAATTGAAAGATGACTTTCATTCTTGGAAAAATTTGATGGTGTGTGTGCATGTATTTCCTTATTATTCTACTTTCAATGGCAACCTCTCATAAATTCAATTTATAATCAATATTGCATTGAACATTGACTTTTAATTGGCTGATTTGACATTTAATGCTAGCAACGCCTTCTCCCTCAAATTTTTGGAGAGTTGCCGTGATGACTTCTTGGAAAGTTCACTCAATTTGAATTATAAAACAAAAAATTGCTTACAATTGTTAGAAGGTATCAATCCTTTGATTTTCTTGCTTCAAGTTGAACATGCAATTGGCTATTCAGTTGACCTTTTTCGAGAAAACTAATTCTTGATTTGTGATTTCAGTGATTGGGAACATTTTAGTTTTATTAATTTGCGAATGGGTTTACTATTATCAAGCTTCAGTTGGTCTTGACAACTAACTACAATATCTTATAGCCTATAATAGTTAACCAAATTTTTATTCTTGATTGATACCGCATGTTGAGCATTTCAGAAGCAAAAACAAATGAAAGAAAAAAAGCGGATCTTGCATTGCATTAGAACTGAAATTGTTTAATGTGACGCGTGCAAAGCACCATTCTACTTTCAAATTTCAATCACTGGCATTCCATTGGTACTTCCATTTGACAAGATGAATAACTAACAATTAAAAGCATTAAATTAATAAAAAGAAGACTGACATGTGGAGTGAAAAGTGAAGGAGTGCAGTGGTCAATCTCTGACAAAAATTGCCAAGTCAAACTTCTCATCTTGGAACAACGGGCAATGATCAGATAATTCATTTTGGGACAATCTAGTGTGTGATTCTTCCCTGAGAGGAAACTGGTCAAATTGGGCAGGCATTCCAGCTTCACTAAATAAAGATTCGCCAATATAATCTTTTGCACCACACTTCCTTGCCCTTCATCCTTTGCGATCACTCCTTCCATCTGATCACACTCCTTTATTTCCATCTCATATAGATTGGCAAGACACCAAGCCATTGACGGAGTGAAAGCATGCCTCAAATTGCTGCAGTTATAAAGGGTGAGAACACATATCATATTAAAGCACAACATTCCTTGAAGATTGTTTTTCCATAGTCACCTCAACTTTGGTAAATTGACCAAGTTTAGATACCATAAATTAGGCAACACCCGGGTGCTTCCCACACCCACCAACCCTTTAAGATCGAATATTTATTCTAGTGACTCGCAATCACAAACCTGCAATCTTTTTAAATTGTGCAAAAGAAACATCAATCTCAATGGAATAGCATTACTAAATGATGGACATTTATCCACCATTAATGAATTTAATTGCCAAGATAACCTGATGGGATTAAGTTCGCCGTGCCATTTTCCAATCAACTCAGGAAACTCAGACAACCGCAAAAACTTTACTCCAACAATCGTAACCTGTTAGAAAAAGCATCATTAAATGTAAACTTCTGGTCAGCAAAAAGAAATTACTCCATTAGTGATGAAGACCATCCAATTGCACAAAATTTGGTAACTGATGCATACCATGTCTTCAAACATATTTTGGATGGTAATGTTGAGGTTTCCCTTCCAAAACTGAGCTTCTGTTGATACTTGTACTCTCTCTAGCTTTGGTACCTCTATTGGTCCCTTGGAGAAAAATTTCATGCGGGGACATTTACTTACAATGACACTTTCCAAGAGAGGGAACTTCAAAGTGTATCCAATTGAGCTGAAACATCTCAACTCTATCAACCCGTCAACTCCATATGCTTCAATTTATTGAGAGCCACCACAAGACCCTCCTCACCTCCTTCACCACAAATCACTTATGTCAACATTTTACAGTGATTTATCCTCAATTTTGTGAGTTCCACCAAATTTCCAAATATCGTTGGTGTAAACATATTGGATAATCCATCACAATATGACACATCTAGAGTCTTGAGGTGTTGAAAAAGTCTTGGAAAGGGTAATATTATGTATGGAGATAATCCATCACAATATGACACTTCCAGGGTCTTCAAATGTTGAAATGAAAAGGGTAATATCACTTCTATCTCATGATTGGGGCCTGTTATGGCTTCTATACTAATGCTTAGCTCTTCTTGGTAAGATTTGCACACAACAAGTTTTTCCAAGTTGGCTAAGCTCCGAACAAAACGACATGTAGATATTGCAAATTCCTTCAAGAAATGATGAAGCTCAAGAGCTCTAAGCTTGCAAAAGAATTCTCCATCATGAAAATGCCCATGCCATATCTCCATATGTCCAGATAAATCCAATTTTAACTCTTGCAAATTTGGGAATGCACCCTGAGAAATTATCAAATTAGATTCTAAACCCAAATTCGTTAAAAGAGTATTCATGTATTATGACATAAGTCTTGCATATCGTGCACAATAACTGCATTTTAAGAGGTTGAGTCTTATGTGATTCAATGGAAGGGCAATATACATTATCACCAATCTTTTATATTTGACTTGTACCCATAATTGAACTCAAATAAATCCCTACATTCTCATTTTTACATCTACATACCTTGTGAAAATAACTTCTCCATCAATTACAATTACAATCGCGCAAATTCAAAGATTACATCAACAAAAATGTCACATCATTTCATTTTTAGCATAAAATCAATCATCCATACAAAGTCCAAATTAGATAGCAGTTGCCTTGGTAAGATCACACCACATGCCACTTATTTTAAATCTTCATTGTACTTAAGAGAGAGCCAAACCATCAGAATTAGCCTAAACCTTTTTTTTTTTTAATAATCAATGGTTATGCATTACGTTAGACATTGACAAGAATGTTCATTCAATATTTGAAGAACATATGTTGTTTCCATGTTGTAATAGTTCTATGGATTCAAGGAGAGTCATACAGTTTACACCTTCATATGTATAGCTACTTGTATTGGATGTTTGGTTGTGACCTTAATCATCACTTCTAATATTTACCATCGAAGCAAAACAAATTATCTCAAGTTGTACCTTTTCTATCAAGAATAGAGGTTGTTTATGAAGTGGCATCACATCCTCAGGTTGTGAAGCAAGTATCTCCACTTTGCTACAGCCATGCACCTCCAAGGTCTTCAATGCCGGCCAATGTAAAGTATGTCTTCTAATGTAGATGCACTTCAACTCTATTAGATGCTTAAGCTTGAGGGAAGTTAACCTTGGGAACACATCCCTAGGAACTAGTCCTTCCTTCTCGATGAGTTCCACAATGCTACATTCAGCAATCTCTAACTCCTCAAGTTGAGTTAGATGTATTGCTACTGAGGGTGGAATTAAAGAGGTGAGGTTGTTGCATCCAAAAACAATAACAGAATGGAGACATTGGAATTTGACTTGATCGAGGATTTTCTTATCCCATATACACTTTAGCTTTGGTAGTCCATGTAACTTTAGCTTTTTTAATGGCAAACGAGCAACTAGATGTCCATCTAGATGATTCAATGGCTGAAGTTCAAAAACATCTTCAAGCAAATCACATGATTGTATGTCCAAACTTTCCAAGCTCTTGAACCATCCAAGAATGGAAGAAGGAATAATGTTCGCTAATTTATGGCAGCCCTGCACCTTAAGCAATTTTAGTTTGTGGAAAGACTCCGTAGCAACTCGATTTTCCCATAGTATCTCAATATTATCCATGCCATTGATGTATAATGCCTCCAAGCTAGGAAACACAACCTGTGGTATTTGCTCGTGAAATTAGTGATTATGTTAGATTAAAAAGTTCATGAAGTTCCATTACATATAGAAGAGCTTGCTTGAGGAAGAGTGTTAGCATTAGAAAGAAAAAAAGATGGAAAGATTGAGATAAAAAAAAGCGGCTAATCATCCATCAAACGGTACAATACAAAATTACTGCACGCACTAACCTTGAAATCAAATCATGAGTTTCTTAATTTTCGTAAAGAAAAATTACGAGATGCAAGGAAACACATGGAAGAAGTGGTGTCCTAACAATCTGGGTCCATCGATTGTGGTTGTCTTATTAGATGAACGCATCCTCATTTTGTAAAGGCCATATGAAAGATTTGAAAAACTGCACAAGTCTCCCCATTTCTTTAAGGATAGTTCAAAAGGCAATATGAAATATTTGAAAACAAAAAGGATGATATTCCTTATTCGTGGCGGGCCCTAACTATTCTACTTCAATGAAGTAATTGCGGTTGATTTGTCAATATTAGCGATTTTCCTTTTTTCATTTTACTAAAAGTAGTTTCATGTTTCATTTTGGACAAGTCTAGCTTCAAAATTAGTGTATTAATCCCCATACTGTCTTTGTTAGTCCCTTAGGTTTCTATTGATTTTACTAATTTGCTAAAATTGAACATGTGTGATACAAATAATATTACTATTTATAATCTTTAATATCTCTAAAATATGAGTGAAATATATCAAGGACATCATCACTTCTAGTTAAAGTCAATATCAATTATTTTTATTCAATATTTTATCACTCTAAAGCAATTAAAAAGTCGGGCTAAAACAAAACAATGAAAATGTGATTGCTTGGGTCTAAATGAACAAATCTTCCTTATATCATTTTACTCTCGAAAGAACTCAATATTGTAGTTCAAATAAATAATTAAGTCCAATTGTCAAAAATAGTCCTAAATATCTCATTAAAAAAGATTACAGTCATCATATCAATCCTATTGAAGGGCCAATTTAGTTAAGTCAAAGTGGATATGCTTGTAGACTTCATTAGTTCATTTTCCATTGAAATGTCCTTCCACCGTCCACTCAAGAAGTTAGATGAGTCAACTAAAATAGTTACACCATAAAAACTTAACGAATGTTTGACGAAATTGGAAATCGTTTTTATGGTTTCTGGGTTATCAACGGATCGCTCGGTTTTATTATTGACAGCTTAATCAGCTTGATGATACAAGTGAAAGCATTACCTCAAACAAGGAGTGCTTTGCACAAATCAAAGTTCACAGATCGATGAAATTTGATGGATCATCATCTAGAACTCACGTAAAGCTCTACCACTACCATCAATTCTATGTGGTGGCCAATGAACAATTTAACCTAAGTTTCAAACCAATGTTTTAAGCCATCTAGCACCTCTCTTTCCCTTGTGGACCACCACATCAAGAACAAAGACCTAACCCCAACATGGCATGAAAAACATCCTTACAATCCCGCGTAGCAAGACTTTCTATAAGAAAAAACCAAATGCAACGCAAAGCCTTGCCAGGGGCCCATTGCCCATTCTCCCTTGCTGGATGGTCTCCCACTACGCCATAAAAAGCCCCCCACTTTCAAAATAGTACCTCAAAGAGTTCCCGAACCCCACCTTTTTACGTGAGCGACAATCCCATGCACCCCAGCACTCGCGACCGATTAGCATCGTCGAGCGTGCTAGGGCCCACGTGGCGCAACAGCTGAGGTTGCGTCTGTGGCTGTCGAGTTACCTGGTGCCTGGGATTCAACCGCGGCATGCGCACGTGGCGGATTCGCACGGGCGCGATCACGTAGGCTCGCAGAGCAGAGGAGTGGAACAATACCCAGGTCGCCTTAAATTCACATATGTCAAACTTATGTGATCTTCTCTCTCCTCATGTTTTTCTTTCTTTCTTTTTTCTTTTATTACTTTTCCTTCCACATGCTTGCATTTATGATTGGAATTTCTATCTTTTCTTTCTTGGTTCTTTTCATATGTTCTCTTAATGCGATTTTGCTTACTTCCCAATTGTCTACTTCTTAATAAGGTCTATGTTGTAATAAAACTGTTCAATATTTACAATTTCTTTTTAGCTAGCTTTTGATGAGAACTTGATTTTTGAAACAACTCCAAAAGTATTGACTCTAAAAGAGGATACTATAATAATTTTATACATAAAAAAATATAAGAATTGAAAGAACTGACATTTTGTGATACAAAATAACATATTTGTAAATGAGTATCTGACAAATTCGAAAATGACACGAATTGATATGAACATAATATATGTAAATTTGTAGCAAAATTAACAAAAATATAGTGTTGTCCAATGAACATAAATTGCTAGCTAGTCGATTTTTTTATTTTTATTTTGAAAGAAAATACTTATATTTAGTTATATTTGGAAGAAAGACGCTAACGTGGAAGCTTCAGAATGTTCAAAGTAGTTCTCTCAATAACCTATACACCTACCCAACAAGCAAAAGCTGAGAGACTCCTTTTGCATGATTCCTCTTTCTTCAATTACTAGGTAATTAGTAGCATTCTCACTCGTTTGTACCGGCATGGAATCTTTCATTTATGTAAAATCGGAATATGTTTCTAATACAAGTAAATTAAATTGTATCTCACTTCATATGAATCTCCCTTTTTTGAAGAAAAAAGGCTAAATTCTTAACTCGTATTATGTAAAACATAGAGATTTGATAATATCTAAAAATTCCTAATTGTCATTGTTATATGACATATTGTGATTTTATATAAAAAAATATAACATTATGGTAATATTCACAGCAAATTACAAAAATCATCTATATATATATAATAGGAAGACTTACATTGCTAATTTACAACACTAAAACTCATTAAAACCAATGGCATCGAACAAGGAAACTACCTATGAGAATAAGGAGTTCTTATTGGAAGGAAGATGAGTGGAAAGTACAAGAGAAGTAGAACAATCATCTGGCAAATTAAAAGTTTTGGTGCTTATATTAAATATTTATATAGACTTTCCAGTGAAGTGCTGATTTGGTGATGGAAAATTAGCCACGTGTCTTGCACATCAATAATTCGCTGGAAAATTTCGGATTTTGTGTCAAAGTGCATAAATTATAATGAAATGAAAATTTATTGCCTTAGATGATTAAATAAAAGTTCAATGACTATATTACAACATCTTTTATATATGGTTACCCCATAATTTTGAGAGTTAACAATTGAGCTTTAGTGGTGCAGTGATTAATGTGAAACACAATCAATTTTAACCAAAGGGGGCTTTGCCGATTATGCTTAGTCTCCGGTATAACTATTTATTGGTTAATTTTAATTAATTAGCTGGATGGCATAATAATTATTTATATGCATATATCTTTATTCTAATTTCTTAACCATTTGATGTGATTGATCCAACTCTTGCCAATTGTTTGTAGCGGCGTGTGGCAACTTGAAATGCATAGCATGTAAACTTCTAAAATATTATAACATATAAAATTGATGCCTTCACTCCATCAGATTTTTATTTTATTTAATATTTTGACATAAGGTTAATCACTTACCTCTTGATTGAAGAGGACAATAGAGCATGATTTGATGCGATCCTCATCCCGAGCTTTTGGTGTACCTATGATCCATTTTTCATCAAATGAAAAGAATGTCATCTTTTGCATTGCAAGGATGAATTAATCCAAGAAGATCTTCAATGATGAAACCAAAAAAAAAACAATCTTACACTTTCTATGAGAGAAGCACGTCAAGCTTTCCAACATTATCAATTTCAACGAGGTTAAAATTGGGAATACTAGAGTTTTTGATGTTTCTATTCTCGACTCTTCTTCCTCCATAATGATCGCCTCCATGTTCTTGCAATACCATACGTGCAGTTCTCTCAATTGTGCAAGAGACTGAACCATAGATGGGAAAAATAGAAACATGAGGTTTTTATAGTACCCCACGTGTAATTTCTTCAAATTATGGAATCTCACAATTCCACAAGGGTTCTTGTTCCATATGTGCCTCAAGCTTGGTAATTTTTTTTATATAGATGGTGTTTAGCTCAAAAAGAGTCTCAATATTTGCATTGGCACCTAGTCCGTCAAGGTCAAAAATTTCTTGTATTGAAATGCAATCTTCTACCTCTAAAGTGTGTAACTTGTGTAGTTTTATTAGTGACCTAGAGTTGATAACTTTTGAGAATGATTTGCATGAAGACAGCTTAAGAAATTGGAGATTGCTTAGCTCCAATGGAGATTCATCAGTCCATAAATCTTCTAGATTAGGAAGTCCAGCCATTGTCAAGGACTCCAAGGATGGGATTAAAACATGACGAATAAACCCATTAGCAAAGAGCAACCAAGAAACTTGCGTGCTTTAGCAAGTATTACAAATGGTTTTGGAAGGAAGTTTACGAACTTAAGATAACTTTTGCATTTACATATATCTATGATAGGGAAGCTGATTTGCAATCCGGAAAGGTATTAAAAGACAACTAATAAACTTCATTTACTCATGGACGTTACTATAATTAATTTTCTTTGCAATTTACTAATAATAAGGGAAATTACGGTCGTCAAGAAATAACGGTCATTCATTTTGCTAATGACTATGAAAATTCGTGATCCATACAACGAAAGACAATGCATTCAAGGTAAATTACTTCCTATAGGATAAACCACTCCCTCTTAGGTTATGTTACTGCTGTGACAATATATGACTCATTTTATTGGATGATTGCAAGAAAGTAATGTACTATCTCACAACAAAGATTACTACAATGAAACAAGAATAAAGAAACAATAGAATGATTGTGATTACGAAAGATATAGGCAATTTACTTATAAAGGAAAATATCTCATGGCAATAATTGATGAATAAGGTGAGATTGCAATCATGAGAAATAAATTATTATGTTGTAAGACCTCAATTACTACCTACCTAAGGAATCTTAGCTCTGGCCAAAAATAATTAAACTTAGCAATTTCAAAAAGTAATTTGCTACTTCAGAAGGGAAGATTACTGTCATGATAGTTTTGTTGTTGCCGGTATCTTCCTATGCCTATGCCACGCACTTAGCCCGCTTGGGCTTATTCAGAACCAATCAATTGATGCGTGAAGTATTATAATTTATATAATAAGATCCAATAAAGTATTGTATTTTTATCTAATGACATGATGAGTTTGTCTTCCATAGTTGTCCCATATCTTCTCACGAATGGCAGTACCTTCTATCCTTGATATTAACTAACTGGGCGTGGATAGTCTACTGCAATCCTTACTTCTATTGTTTGCAACACGAATACTTAAACACACAACGCATTATTTTCTCTTCGTTTTTTTTCTTCTTCTTCTTCTTCTTTTTTTCATTTTACCTAATTCTTGTTCACTCTCTTTACATCACCGAAGAATCAACCTCAGGAAAGCACGACCAAGGCTCTTGCGAGCGTTGAGTTTGCTGGTCCCGCTGAGTTCGTGAGAGAAGTAGATAGAGATAGAATTTGCGCTTGGTCCGCAAAGGAGATGACTGAGCGCAAGTGCAGAATCCGTGAATTGTCGGTGGCGACGTTGACAGAGGTGAGTTGTGGCTGGCCATGGTGGTGGCGGGTGAGCGTGGCGACGGTGGGGGCAAGCAGATCTGGCTATCGGCCCTTCGGCGCGTTGACTTCATGAAAAAAGCAAAACATCTAGTGGGCTTTAAAATATATCCCAAGCACATAAAACAATCATAGAAAAGGCTAATTTTTTTTACTTCTTTATGCATATAGTCTCCCTGGTCAGCTATTTAAAAGCACCAATGGATGACAACATCACATAGCTATGCTCCAAACGTCATAATATATATACACATATTTTGGAAGTGAATGTGTACCGCTTTAAATCTGCATGGGGGATTTCGTGTTGTTTTTCGTAAAAGCCACTCACTAATGCCTACGACTATGAGATATTAGCATGAGTTGAAGATACATGTTTGTTATGCCAGAAGTGCTTACAAATAAATTTATTCCTTTTACACAATTTTGTATGCTTACAAGCATGAAAATGCATGACATTGTGGACTTTTATAGTATCTAAATTAAATTCAAGATCTCCATAACAGAACAAGAACATGCATAATTGAGTAGAAAGATTAACGCACTTTTGGATCCATCGAACATAAAGCGGAAGCAGAAAAAGGGATTACCCACATATAAAGGGGATCCACGCATCAAGTCCTTCTCCTCTATTGCCCTCCGTATCACTGGCTCAATGAGGCGGCCCCCCTCACGTTTAGCGTTAGGTAAACGCCCCTTAGGTGAGGATACATGTGAGAATTAGGGTTAGAGGAGAGACTTGAGCACTATTTATAGAGTTTTCAGCCAGTCCCCCTCATTACGGGCCAGGCTCAACTCGGCCCACACTAGCCAGCCCATATTAGACTAATTAAGAAACCTTCTATCTCTCTTTAGACCAACCTGTTTTACGGTAACCGTAAAAACAGTAAATTACAATATCAATTAATTTAGTCCACATTAGGAAAACTCTTACATTCTCCCACTTGGACTATATTAATTGAAATCGTACCGTATGTGCGCACATTTGGTCCAGAGATAATTCTTAATAGTCAATCCTATCCCATAAAGTCTTAAACACCGAATCATGGCGGTAACTGCATGTATACACACAGAGCCTTCCATGGTCACGAATGTTCTCAACTTTATTAATATGGATTCAATATGGTAGTGTGTCAAATGGATAACATCTTTCATAGAGAGATCTCATTTGTTAGTCACCATTCTCTTACCTTAGGTGTCACAAAAACTTGTGCCACAAGAGAATGTTTTATGGTTCCAATGAACCCACATATGTCTTGTCCTTATGGTTAACATTTCTTTATGTATCACAAGACATATGCACAAGGCTAATAACCGGATGCCCGGATGCCCCTAGCCTTCACTCAAGGTCTATACAATCCCTTGAGACTTTATCAATATGTATTCAACATAATAACAACACATTCAAAATATTTTATTGAATGCAAAAGTTGATACATATCAAACCGTTACTAAGTGTAACGAACCACAGATGTGAACTTTATCAGAGTAAAGCCAAAATAGCTCCCACTAAACAACAGTATCCGAAGATACTCCTAGGCCCATGTTAACGATATGTTACTAAAATACACATGGGCGTAGGCCTTTAGTTAGTGGATCTGCAACCACATCATCTATGAAAATATGTTATATTATAAGTCACATTTCTGTACCGTTTCTTTATGGTCAAAAAATATCTGACCACCATATATTTAGACCCCTTGAGACCTCTGTAGTAAATAAATAATACTACAAATTTGTTATCTCAATACAACCGTATGGGTCTATCCATCAAGTTAAAACGATCAATTCCGTCATGAGGTTTTGGAGCCTAAAAGCCCAAGTAACAGCCTAAAAGAATGTTACTAACACTGCTTACATAGCAGAAGATGACATAAGACTTTATTTACTGCACTTACTGCTAACATATGTATTCTGTTATTGATTGCATGTTATCAGAACAGCCAACAAAGTTTACATCTAAATACCCTACTAACTGCAAGAATTGAACATGGCTATAAATTAGCATATAATCTCTTGTCTTCTTTAAGTACCTTAAAACCTTCTTGACAGCAACCCAGTGATCATGTCCTGGATTTGACCGATATCTGCCTAGAAGTCCCGTCACAAAGACAACATTTAGTCTAGTGCAAATTCGAGCATACATTATACTTTTAAGTGCACTGACACAAGGTACACCATTTAATTAGATTTTCTCAATATCTAAATAAGGACAATGTGATAGATTTAGTCCATCACCCTTAACAACAGGAGCAATTCCTGGCTTGCAATGATGTATATTGAATATTTTCAATATACAATCAGCAAATGTCCTCCGAGAAAATCTAATATAATATGGCAAAAACAATCCTTACAGATCTCAGTATTGTCTCAAGGTCACAACTTGTAAGCAAAATATCATGTACATAAAGTATGAGAAAAAATAAATTTCCTCCCACTGACCTTGTAGTATATTGAATTACTTTGTTCCCAATTGAACAAAATAACAACACTATGAAACTTTAATAATATTGTCTGGAAACTTGCTTAAGACCATAAATTAGAACTTTTCAGTCTACACACAAGTTTACTTGAATCTGCTGCAAAATCATCCAGTTGCACAATATAGATTTTGTATCTATTTGGCGTAACTTTATATCAAAATAAATTATTAATGCCACGTTCACTCTGAAAGAACATTTAAAGAAATAATTATTTCTTCACTATAAACAATCCACCCCTCTTTCAGAGTTAAAACGTTAGTTACAAATTTGGCTTTAAATTCCACAATCTTTGTTTGAAATTCTTTTAGTTTTGTACGCCAATTTGCAACTAATAAACTTGTGATCTTTAGACAAGTCAGTAAGTTTCCAAACATATTTCATAGATTGTATATCGCCTTTTATGGCATTTAATCACATACTTAATTGAGAATAAGAAACGACATTTATAAATATGTCATTACATCAACCATATAGTGGATATTGTAATCATGCTCTCACAAATAGACTATATAGTATGATGGTATAACTGATCGTCTTTCCTTAACAAATCTCATTAATAAAGGAGCAACCACTTCATTCTGCACTTGAGAGGTTTAAGAAATTTCATTATAAACTATATCAAGAATAGTACCTTGAACCTCAACAAGTTTAGTCTATGGTACAGGAGATTCCATAATTATCTGTATAGGTAAAGACAAAAACATAGTAACCTCCATCATACTATTATCTTTAATAATCTGAGAGCAGCTATCCTCTACAATAACGTCAATATTTAGAAACTTTAGAGTATGTAATTCCATAATTCTTATACCTTCTTTAGGGTCATAAAATCAATACCCTTTTTGTATATGAAAAAATTGCTTTCATAATATCAGCCCACAAAAGACCAGATAAATTAATTTTACTAATCATACTCATCACCATGTTCAATATGGTGCATTTATGCCTTTTGACCAAATTTTTTGTTCAGAATTTTCAGGTATAGTAATTAAATTACCACCCCAGAATCTACCAAGTATTTGACAAATGACCCTTTAAGCTATTTCGCATTGTCATACTTGCCAAAATACTCATTGCCACTGTTAAACCTGACAACCTTTTAATCATATACGAGATGTATATGTCATTAGGACTTAAACACAATTTTTGCAGATGTGTCCTAATTTCAATATCAAATAAGACATAATTTCAAGCAACTAAGGCTTCCATCATCTTATAGCAGTGTAGTCCGCAGGCAAACCTCTTTTCAAGTGTTCCAGAATGGAACGCTTCATGGACAATAAGCAAATTCAATTGCTCTTTTCTCAAGCAACAAATCATATGTCCACAACTTAAAATTTGAAGCAGTAAAAAACCTCAATGATGACGGAATTACCATTTACAGAAAATGTGACTGAAAAACAAGCAGTATATAATTAGCATCATGTGAGCATTGTGTAACTTGACGTACAAGTACACATCCAGAGAGTTACATGCAAAATCACATAATCACCTTTGGGCAGAATACATGACATGCAATAGTACACTCCCCACATGATAAGGGTTATGAGAATATGTTCCAATTCTTCATGAATTCATCACCTTTGGGCATATGAATCACTAGAATCAGTCACTCCTCCACCACACTATCATGTATCCCTCCATGAACTAATACACAATCACCTCCTTTGGGAGTATGATTATGCATTAGACTAGGAGACATCCCAATCATCATACGAGACCGAAATTTCTCAAACCCAATCAAGCGTGCCACTTTGGCGGTCACTACTCAATTGAATCATTGAAATTCTCTCATACCAGGGATATAAGCTTTACTCCTCACATACACCATATATATGTGATTTTAACTTTAGTGATAGGGGCATCATATCACCAAAATCACATATCATGCTAATTATATTGCTTTATTCATATATATATATATATATATATATAGCGAACCTGAAAGACAGATTCCAATGAGATCATTGATCACAGTAACACAAGAAACTTCTCATAACAGAGAATAAAACATCTCTTATGCACCCCAATTACATATTACCAGAACAACATAAAAATAATGCTGATCTATAATATCTCTCACAAATTAACATCAATAGTAATACATGGTGCACCAAATCGACAAGCTTGATAGCTGATCCATTATCACTCATGAATTCATAAGGCAAAAATGACTCCAAGGCCAACAATTGATTTATTAATCAATTTTAGGTAACAAATATCATTACTTCAACCAATGGCCTATAAATTGAGTCAAACCACAGAACTAAATATCTAAACTATAACAGTAGATACTATTGTTCTGCATAAATATTGCCATACTCCTTTACCATAAAAATATTCAACTTGATAGACATTAACAAGTGACCAGATGAGTTCATGTACAATATGCAGTAACTTAATCGACATGCATTACCCACATTCAGCAGATATGTTAATCAGTACATCAGTTTGGTCACGAGTCCTTAAGTCGTCTATCATTCAAAGATTACTAGTGTGTAAAGGAGTATACATGAGTAACAAAAGTTTCATAATTTTATTGTTTCTCATCGGCTCAATACATAGCTTAAATACAATCTCATACGAATTGTATCTCATTAAGCCAGCTTCAATTCACAATAAAATTTGATTTTTATTGATGAATCACACCTTTTATTATGTGATAACATATTAGTAACCCATCACCTGTATTTCCAAAATCACAGAAAATACAAGAAAAATACGCAAAATACACTAAAAATACACGTATTTAGGGTTCCATATGCAATTTCACATCAATAAACCATCAAACATATAAAATAAATATTAACGAGATGTTGTGAAAATCAATTGATACGAAGCCCATCCACTACCAGCCACCAAATGATCGATCCTCCACATCTTCACACGCTGCCGCCTGAAAGTGTCATGCTGCGGATTCACGCTACGTAAGGCTGCTGCTTCAAGAAGGGCTATGTCGCATAAGTAGCCTACATCGCCTACCCTTCCTTTGTTCGTCTTTGTCGAAGTCTAGGTCCGAATTTGTGATTTAATTTAATTTTTTATTGAATAAAAAGTCTCAAAAATCACAAATTAGGGCATGATCAGTACCAATTAGGGCTAATCCATAAAAATTAGAGTAGATCCGTACAAATTGGGGTAAATCCATACAAATTAGGGCAAAACCAATTGTGTTCGAGTTCTAAGATTATGGTTGCTCTGATACCACATGTTAGACGCAAATTGCGCAACCCCAAGATCTCCATAACCAGAACAAGAACATGCATAATTGAGTAGAAAGATTAACGCACCTGTTTTGGGATCCATCGAACATAAAGCGGAAGCATAAAAAGGATTACCCACATATATCAAGGGGATCCACGCATCAAATCCTTCTCCTCTATTGCCCTCCGTATCACTGGCTCAATGAGGCGGCCCCCCTCACGTGTAGCGTTAGGTAAACGCCCCTTAGGTGATGATACATGTGAGAATTAGGGTTAGAGGAGAGACTTGAGCACTATTTATAGAGTTTCCAGCCAGTCCCCCTCATTACGGGCCAGGCTCAACTCGGCCCACACTAGCCAGCCCATATTAGACTAATTAAGAAACATTCTATCTCTCTTTAGACCAACCTTGTTTTACGATAACCGTAAAAATAGTAAATTACAATATCAATTAATTTAGTCCACGTTAGGAAAACTCTTACATTTTTATAGTAATAGGACCTATGCAATGGCAAAGTGCTTATTGAAATACATGATATGGAAAAGAAATGCATCATTTAGATTAGCATCATTGCTAATATTTGAAAATTCAATCCCCTTGCCCATTCTTCTTATTGATTTTCACATAAGTCACCTAGACATTATATTTTATAGATATTAACAAACTTAGATAACTAAATTCAGTGAATCCGTCTCACAAGATTATGAAATCACGTTATTAGGGATTATTCTAATGCCAAAATTCCCTTCAATGTTTCCCTATAAAGCCCTTCTAAGATACGTGTATTTGCAGCATGTAGGTTGAAAATTACTCAGATCCTATCACAAACTAAATTTAAATGGATTTCATTCTATTAGTTGGACTTTCTACACAATGAAGTGAAACAAAAGATTGCTTTATCTAATTGCAAAGAAGGCATGATTGGATAAGTTATTTAGGAAGAAAATGAACTGAAAATTAAATAGAAAAAAAGAATAAGGATTAAAATCTAAGTTACATCTAAATAGCAAATGAGCAAAAGATTAATAAATAGTATATTCCTTTGATAGAAAGTTACCTGTTGCTCGTTGAAGAATGCAACTTGAGTGCCAACTTAGTTGTTTGATGTACTACTTGAAGGAGCTGTCCCAGTGGTGAAAAAGTTCTTGGTATTTGGCAAGTGTCACGCAATTCCAATACATGCAAATTACACAACTCAACTTTGCCACAATCATCAACTTCCACGATCTCCTGCACTAAGTTGCACTTGACAGCTTGGACCTCTTCAAGCTGTGGAAGTTCTCTCAATAATGAAAGAGGAAACAAAATGTCCATCTTGTCCCAACTTTCGACTCTTATCACTTTTAATGCACTGAAGGACTTGGAGGAAATAGAGTAGTTGCATATCTTCTCTAAGTTGATGAGATTCTTGGTAAGTAATGACTCCAATGTCTTAAAATCTATATGGGACGACGATTGGAGGACATAATGGATGGAGGGACTATTATCGACGTGCAAATACTTTAATTTTGGAAAGCCTTCTTGGGATAACTTGCAAATACTTTGCTCAATTCCGTTTGATCCATCTAAAAATAGATCATTAGTTTTGCCTAAGAAAGTTTGCATGAATCCTTTTCGAAGAATATTGCTTATTGGATCCAACTTAACCTGTAATGTGCTTGATCCTTTGTGCTTTGGCCACTTCCATGCATCACCTATCTGGATTTTGTACTTGGTTAATTTCTCGACATTTAGATCCTCAAGGAGCCTACTTGGATCGAGAATGGACACATGCAAAGTGTAGAGATTCTTCAAGTTATTCAACTCAATAAGCTTGGCATTAGTTGGTGGAGTTTCCTTCACAGCATTCCATCAATTAAAGCTATTCTCCATATACAACTCCTCCAATTTCATCAAGCTTCCAAGCACACCTGATTCAATTATCTCAAGTCGTGAGCAATGGTTTAAGTCTAACAACCTTACCTCTACCAATTGTCCAATTTCTTTTGGCAATCATTGAATTTTTGAGTTCACAAAGCTGAGAATATGTAGCCCTTTTAGCTCGCCAATCATGGCTACATCGTCTAACGAACAACCATCAAGACACAAAGTGTGTAAATTCTTCAAGAAATGAAACGGCAAAGGTGAATGACTAAGACATACCTGAGAAAGATGTAAGACCATGAGTTTTTTCATAGAGTTGAACTATGAATTTGGGACCTTGAGAGATTCATTGTTTGTGAACAATAAAAAGATCCGCATTTCGGGGCAATCTAACTCTTCGGGAAGGGAAAGCATACCACCGTACAACTTTTGAGCTTGTCCTTTGGCAACTCTATTGCCGACTTATCATTATCTTTCAACACGAGAAGAGGGTCATCTCTCGAAGCGACCGAGGCAACAAATCCACGAAGCAAATCATGTATCTTGAAACCATCAACATCTTCATCATCTTTTAACAAGAGAGAGGAGGCTTTCAGGGTTTGGACAAGTGAGCTCATCCTATCTCTAACTTCTTCCATGCTGTTATCTTCTCGAAATAACCTTGAACCCACACCGTACCTCACCGAGTTTTCAAGAGAGGGCTTAGGGACACCATAAACAACACAAAGTCATAATAGCAACTTCACCTCCTTGCCATTCTCCCCTTTGAAATGATCATAACTCAACTGCAGCATCTCATTTATCCTCTCACTGATTCCTGTGTTTGTAGACTTCTCGATTTGTCTCAAATTATCCTTCCATTCAGGAAAATCGGCGTCTTTAAAAATATTCGCCATTGCAATTATGAGGAAGGGCAAACCTGCACATTTGTGGACTGCTTCATCCACCAGGATTTGAACGGGTCATGATGAACTTTGTCTCCCACCGTCCTCTCAAACAATCTTTTTGCCTCTTCATCCTTCAGCTCTTCAAGGCAGAAGTCCCTGTCGCAGCCCATTTCCCTTCGCAAAACATCTTGAAATCTTGACGTCAGCAACAACTTGCATCCTATGACTTTGTTGTCATGACCGCAAGGAATACCCACTGATTTCAAGTCCAGCCCCTTCCACAGATTGTCCAGTATTATGAGGACTTTCTTTTTCTCCCTCTCCTCGTCTTTCAACCTTCCCCTGCAGAAGTTTTGCTCGCCCGCTGGTAGTCTCTTTGTTCTTTATCTCAGTAAGGCCCAAGGCGTTCGCAATCTCTCCTTGAATCTTCTTGATGTCTGGATTTTCCGACATGTCGGCCTTTGTGACCCAATCGAACGACTTCTTTTCCATTATTCTCCTTTCAAACATCCGCCAAGAGGGTGGACTTCCCCACTTCCAATCTCGCTGTGAACTACGCTATTGCTGTCATCGGCAAGAGCGCGTCCATGCGATGTCCCGGAATGTATTAGAAGTTTTGGATGCAAAGTAAAGCAGAGGCCGTCACAGTGGCCGACTGGACGACATCTTTGCCCTCCCTCTTGCCGGAGTCAGAGCAGGAACGTTCCCCGGAGCAGGATTGCTGGAGCAGATGTCGTTCAATTCCTTGAATCCACTGCATTTTTGAGTGAGTTGCTGAATGACCTCGATCTTGTCCTTGGCCTTCCTGCTGAATTGATAGCAACACTTGGGATCAGGAAGAGTCCCATAGCAGCAAGTCTTGCTCGCCTCTTGGGAGTCTCCCAACAGGTCTCGCGCCTCCTTCAAGGCCTTCTCAACACTTGCATGCCACTCCGTGACGCGATTGTAGACATTCCGAAAATTGTGTCTGGCCTCTTCAGCGACATCATGGACCCTGTCAACCTCGTGCGCAAGCTCCTCAACTTCCTTCTGAAGATCTTGGACGTGCCTCTTGGAGTAGATCACGTATCCGAATTGACGCTTGATTCTTACCAAGCCGGCAGCCAGTCAGTTTCACTATCCTCGTTTTGTTCAGCACGTCAAGAACAATTATAAAGAAAGACTTTCCATACGTACTGGATTTGTTGATTTGTAGAAATTATAAATTCTGGAACAAGTAGTTGAATTTGTAGAATTCTTCCGATCAAAGTACCTCAGCAAATTGAAACCAACATTTGTGACATATGTGCCAACGCAGGCCGGAAGTATGATGTGCGAAAAGTTGGTACGATGATGGACAAGTAATTCACACTGATCAAACCGCAAGAAAATAATTCAAGATATAGTCAAGCAAACCTCTATAGCTTTTCATTCCAGTGGCAATATAGTAGTGCAACAGGGTTACCTAAAGTTGGTTAGATCCAAACTTACCTAACTTTTTGCAAGAGAGATTTGCCTCGAGTTTTTTTTCATTTCCCTAATATACCTTACAAATCAACATACTGCTATTACACTGAAAAACTAAATAAATCAGATAAAAGTTTATTCGTCCATCCTTCACATTACATTTGGACTTACAATGTGCATACATGAAATTATATAGTCCACCAGTCACGTGCGGACAAACTATATGATAGGATCGTGCTGTCTACTTATGGGAAGCATATTCTAAAATGTCATCTTGTTGACCGAAAAGATCCATGTCTTCTTCAGTCAGGCTCACCCACGCCTCAACTCCATCATCGTCATCACCTTTCTTGTGATCCATCAACATGACCGAGTCAAACGAAGTGCATAAGCTACTCACAAACTCAGGCTCACCCCAACCCAAATTAACTTTGTGCAGCGGAAACCGACACCAGCTGGTGAAAACGAGCACATCAGTGTCGCCTTTTCGCAGTTCCTCTTCAAACCGTCCCACCAAGTTCGTCACCATGTCGCCCAAATCCTCCCCGTCAATCGCATTAGGTAATTTAGCAAGCAAGGTTGTTATCGCATCTCGCACCAAACCCACCAAGCCATGTAGCCCAAGCTCGGTCACCTCGGCTGTGGACTTCCCGTTCACCACTGTGTAGACATTGCCGCCCAAATTATCGTGCCATAGGAGATCTGTCCTTCCGCGCAAGTTCACCGTGTGTGAAATGAGGAACGGCTTGGATTGACCATTTCTCAGCTTGGCAATTTTCAAGAGAGCAATGGAAACGAGCGCTGTGACCAGTTCCACACGAGAGGGTTCCCTTTTGGAATTGAAGCCTCCGCTCCTTGCGATGGCTTTGAGTTTCAAGATAGATTGGTTGTCGAACACGAATCTTTTCACGACATATTTCGCACCTAGCATTAGTTTGGCAGGAGGCTCGAGCTTGGGCAAATCTCTTGGCGGTAAAATGGATGATACATCGAAGCACGGATGGATAGCCTTCTGAATGCTTCCACGACATGCCATCGCCCACATGCTCAGGAAGGATGATATAGTGTGCATGTCAGCGATTCTGTGCGAGACACGCAGGCCGACCGCCATGCCACCACAAGTGAATTTGGTCATTTGGACAACCACCAGAGGCGACCCAATCTGGTCCATCTGATGAGGTTGAGTTGCCAAATGACCGAGGACATCATCGGGATCAGTTTCTCTATGGAGAAATTGATCAAGAGTTCCATCAGCTTTGGCTTCCATGAGCTCCACTCCTTGGTCGTCACATTCAAGCAAGCACTTCTCTTCGACATATCGGCCCGCAAGAGGGTAAAAGAGGGTTAGGGTTTCTGCGAGAGCTTTCTCAAGTAGACGAAATCTTTCGCTGATAGGCACGAATGAAGGGTCGGGTACATCAGTTTTGGATGAGTAGAAGAAAATGATACCGACATAAACTGGAGGCTGAAGCTGATCAATTAGAGAAATCTTCAACTTGCGAAGGTGGTCAGCTGTTGGAGCTGAGGGTTTGACCAGCTTCTTGCTCTCTATTTCAATCTTCATTTTTCTTCCTGAGTTGGCCTCACTATTTTGCTTTCAATTGCTCGCGATAGTCACCCTATTCATAGAGTTGGATCTATCAAACCCTCCATACAAGGCTAGTATGGAGGATACCAGTACACCCTGACCCATCCGACGCTCAACCTCTACCGGCCCCGTATTGCCTTTAGGGGAGCACTAAGTCAGTCCTGGTCTTAGATTCCCGACAAGCATTTACGCTTAAATTCTGGCCCCGGTAGCTTGGCATTCAACCTTTAATCAACCCCGATTTTATATATATTATATATCTAATATATTATTTATAATATTTTTATATAGAGAAAGCTCTAAAATAAACGGTGTCAACAATATTAAATAGCTCATCAGTGAGGAGTTCAAGTAATTTCACACTATTTTTTAATAATTTAGATCTTTTAATATCTTTTACGGCATCAACAGGCATAATTTACAAATGAGGAAAATGTTTTCGTGAGGAGTCCTCACGACGTTCAAAAGGGCATAAATAGCTCCTCACGACATCCTCCTTTAGTACTCGTTCTCTTCCGTCTTATTTGTCCTCTTAGTCTTTAATTTGCCAAAATCAAAAGAAACAACTTTTCCGCTCGCCAGTCAACACTCGCCTCACTCGCTTTGGGTCACTCGTGCTGCTCGCCGCTCAACGCTCGCCTGGCTTGTTGCTCCCTGCTCAACGCTCGATGCTCACCCCACTCGACACTCGTCGCTCGCCTCTCTTAGCTAACCTCGCTCGTCATTGAACCCATAGGGTCGGTTTGGTCCTCGCTCGCCTTTTCAGGTACTACAAAAAATTATCAGTTGGTCATGGGTTAATCTTGGAATCGGACCAAACCCATTGAGTCAATCCGGTCATCAGTTGTCTTTTCAAAGAGCACAAAAAATGATATAAATAAATTATCGGTTGGTCCCGGGTTGACCCTAGAACTGGACTGAACCCACTGGGTCGATCCGATCCGATCCTCAGTCCCAAGCTCAGTAGAGTCGATCCTCGGTCCCAAAAATTAAGTACCGGCACTATGTGAGTTGGTCCTAGGGTTAGGGGGTAGGTTAGCCCAACCCGGACTATGCTCACTCCTAGGAATAACTACCCACTTCAAGACATCCCACGCAATATAAATAGCAGAATCGATCAACATTTCTCTTTGATTTTTTTTTTTAAAAAAAAAAGAAAGGGGCGAGACAATAGGGAGACAGAGAGAGAGGATGATGAAAAAAGAGAAGCAGATACTGAATAGGAAGAAGAGGAGGAAGAAGAATGGTTGTGCCGAGGAGAAGAAAGAGGTAAACAGAGCAAGAATGATGAGAAATGAAAAGGCAGAGAGATTTGAGTGCAAAGAAGGATGAAGGAAGGGGAGCCAAGAGCAATGAATTGAAGTATGAAAGAACTCGGTTAACCTAACCGTAGTTAAGGCCTTTACTAAATATCAATTAATACCTTGGGTAGCTAAAATTGAAAATGAACAAGACCGCTATCGGTCGCCTTAATCAAGGCAATAATAGGATGGCGGACTTATGGACAATCAGGGTAACAAAAATGGATGATTTTCTGCAATTTGTTATTTCTTTAATTGACCGGTCACCGACACTACGGAACCTCCACCGCTAATAAGCAAATTGAATTTTTACGAGAAAATCATGAATGTAATGACCAGCTGTCCAAATAACAAAACGATTCGACTTGAATCCTCGCACGTGTGGTAAGTACAAATGGAGAAAGACAGGTCACGCCCCGTGACATGTAGTTTTGTCTAGCGATGACAATAGTACTAATTGGATAAGTTGGAGGTACAAGACTTTGCCAAGCGGCACACCAAGATCGAGCCAGGCGATCTCGCCAACCGTCAATCTTAGTTGAGAGTACCCTCACGCTCCCAAACAAATTCTTATAACGAGATTCGCACCACGATTTAAGTTCTTGAATACAGTCGTGGTAAATTGGTAATGGCGGTGGCGGCTTGCAGTGGCGGTGATCGAAAAAACTTGCAGGGAGGCCGAAGATGACAAGGAAGAAACAAACAGTAGCGAAAAAAAGGAAAGAAACGAAAAATTAAAGAAAAAATTTAAAAAAAAATTCTGAAATATCTACAATACCAATTTATTTTACTGCAAATTTTTAATGTCATATGCTCGCTATATCACGTAAAATAACCGGCGCTAACTCCACCTTTGTGTTGACATATTTTTGCCAAAATTAGATAGAAAAATTATATTATAAAATTATCAAATGGTTTAAGATTAAAATAGCAAAATTGAAAAGTGTTAGACTGAACATTGCTCCAAATTGTCAATAGGCAGATAGAAAAATAAACAAAGCGGACGGCCACAGCAAACTTTTGCTAGGAAATTTGATTATCAATAGCCGAGATTTAATACCAGCTATACATCGAATGAACCTTAGAAAAGACCTAAATCATAAGGAGGAAAGAGGAGATGGGTACGAACTGTGGAACTTACTAATCTAACCTTAGTTAAGGCCTTAATCGTGCGCCAATCTATTTCTTGAGAAGCCAAAAACTTAGGGGTAGACCCCTGTAAGTCGTCACTCAATATATATATAAAGACCGTTGTCGGCCACCCTTATGGAGACAAGAACGATGGACTTGTGACCAATTGATAGAAAAGGATGACATTCTATATTTTACTTTATTGACCAATTACCATCACCAATAGTTTAGTCTCCGTCCTTATCTGCACACCCACGCTAATGGGCAAACATTGGATGAGTCTCCATCATCTCGTCCACCACTAAAGGACAAAAATCCATTACGTTGTCATATTATTAATTTATACGTTGCCTAGCAGTTTTTTGATAAAGCTCCACTCATTGACATATTAGACTTGGATTCACAGATTTGCCGATAGAAAGCCCTTAAAATCATCAATAAAAAAAAACTCTGTTTATAAGGAAAAATTGAAGTTGTCTAAATTTTTTACAACCATAATTGTTAGATTAGAATGTCAAATAACTGAATCTCATATATTGTTTATGACTATTCGAAAAGGTCATGACTAATTTCTAATATAAAAAATATTTTGACTAATTAAAGTTATGAGGGATGTTCTCTTTCTAATTAAATTGACAAGGACCTTTTGCATAACAACTAACTAGTTTATCAGGACTAAATGCATTTAAAAGAATTACGGAAAATGTATTCCTTTATATATAGGGGCACAAACGTGAAGATCCATCTAACTAGATGCTCATAATATATCCTGCAGACCTTATAAACTGAACTCATGACATTAGCATGTGTAGGTGGCTCTAAAACCATAAAACATTGTGGGACTCAAATGGGCAATCTCTAGTTTCAAATTTAGAAATCCTTCAATGCCCCTAGCCAATAGCAACACTACTTGGTTTAAGTAACCATATCTTTTATTGTACAAGTAAGTTTATTTTGCATCATTTATCATCCTTTAAGAAAATGACAATGTTAACAGAAAATTATCATGTTATTAATATTCAATTATTTGTAAAAGAAATATGTCAAGCAAGTATATATATATGTAGAGAATAATTGTATTATGCATTTTGTACAACTTTTTAAAGAAAGATAGTCTTTAGTTAAATGGTCTGCGTTTGCTACTTTTGGTGATTGATTGGCATATAATCAACGCAGATGGGAACGCTGTTGCAATTCTTTTAGATAGAGCTAGTGGCATATTTGCTATATTGTAATGATAGTGACGTGCGGATGCATACAAGTATAAGAGGAGTAATATCAATGCATGTGAATATTAGATTACTTGTTTCATTTGTAATGGGTTAGAGAAAAGTATAGAGAGACACGGGGCAAAATTATCTAACGTAGTAATTAGTAAGGTCACATGGTCTTCTCATGCTTTGGAATGATTCAATATTCACATTTCATGGGATTTCTTCATTAATTGAGACATCGTCTAATGGCTAAGTTTATTTTAAGCAAGAATTTATATATTTCCATCATTATTAAGCCTTTGATTGGTGGGTTAAAAATATGGTCAATATGCAAATTTAGCTTTAAAAAATGTGCATGTTTGATTTCCTATTTGCAACCTAACCTTAGTTAAGACTTTAACTAAACATCAATCAATAAATTTGGTAGGAGACTCCAAGTCTTCCACTACCCAAAAGGAAAAATAAAGAAAGACCATTGTCGGTAGCCTTTATCATGACAACAATGTCGACAATGTCTAAGTTCCTATCCCTTCCTCCCCTACTAACGGACAAAAATTGATTATGGCTAATGGACAAACATTGATTAGGTACAGGTCCTAAATCTATTCCTTGTGTTGGTCCTTGAAATCCCACTGAAAGCATAGAAGTAGCATTACAGTTAAGCCAATTACTAGATTAGAATGTCAATTATGATTGTTAGGTTAGAAGTAACTTCAATTATAAAAATTAGATTAGAACTTCTAACGAAGTTAATCCTTTTTTTTTTCCATTAACATTTTAAATTAGTTTACTTTATTGAATACCGCTACCCTTTACGTGACAAAATTGATATTAGAAACGATTGCGAGCCCCAACTAACACTATTTTGTGGTCTCTCATTCTGATTGTAGTTTCCCCTTTTTTAAATGCTTGGATCTATTTGGATTCTTTAATTTTTAACATTTTTTTTCCAAAATTGCAGTTATCAATAATTGATTTCTAAAAATTTCTTAATACACAGTTATTAGCAAGGAGAGTTATATGGTTTTTCAAAATTTACAAACCTAAGTTTTTTTTTTTTTTCATTTTTAATTTTTTTGAGGGAAATCAAAAGGCAGAAAAAATATACTTAATATAAGGGTAAGCAAATAGAATAAGAAGTCGACAAAAGTAATAATAGAACGTAGTGTGGAATCTTTTAGAAGCACTCTTGCATATTCCTATTTCATGACAATCATTTTGATAAAAGTTGTCCATCTTATGCCTCTTGCCACTGTGCCACGTGAATCTCATTAGAAGTGGACAATTTACAAATTACAAAATCGCAATGATTTGAGGCTTTATGATATGGTATGGTAACCCATACAAAACACTCACAGTTACATACAGCTTCTCTAATGAGTGCATTCCGACATATTACTTACACAAGAACAAAAGGCTATGAACTGAAAAACGTTCCAACAATTACATCTCATGAACTTGGTGTCTTCTTCGCCGGCTTGCTCAACTGGAACACTGGGTGCTGCCACAGCTTCCTCACTCCTTTTCTCAAACTCGGCGATAGTTGTTTGATTAGAATGTCAAATTACTGCTAAATCCTTATATTTATTATGACCATTTGAAAAGGTTATGACTAATTTCTAACAAAGAAAATTCTACGACTAAGAAAGTTATGAGTGATGTTCTCTTCACAATAAAGTTGATAATAAAGTTTATGAGGAAGAAGTGCATACAAAAAATTTATTATATACAGTTAGCATTTTTTTGTAACCTAGGGGCACAAACATGAACATCCGAAGCCCGTAGAGAATATAGAAATAATACTATAATTAAGCTACTTGAACAAGAAAAATATTAACGTTTTATTTTCAAATTAGTTTCCAGATCAAATAATTTTAAAATGTATAATGGCTGTGTCATTGATTTATATATTCAAGAGCAACTTTGGAAAATATTCTAGTTATTGACAAGTTAGTCTTGGACTTAACTTTGACTAGAGGTGTTAAAATGGGTCACTTGTTTATAACAAAAGATAGTTAAATGGGTTTCACAATTAAAAGTTTAAGATAGGTGGGTCTTAAGTGGGTTTTTAAATGGGTTGGGTTGAAAACTCATCTTTAACAAAAACATTATAATTCCTCCCTTTTCTCTTTAACTTTATAAAAATCGAAATTATAATTTTTTTATTTTTATTTTCTCTTTTCTCTTTTCTTCCT
>SMSX01019248.1:0-35257 GCA_026573535.1 Eucalyptus polybractea | reverse complement strand
AATGCCAAAACCATCGTTACTATATAATAAACCAAAATTCCTTCACCTTTGAAATGAACTTGAGCAAATTCGGAATAAAAGCAACCAAAATCAGAATGTACAGTTTTAGTAATAATTTTGGAAGAACCAATAAACGAACTCAGAAAATTCTAAATTTCTAGTATGTTATAAAAAAGACCTAAGGGAAAGATTTTCATGAAGGACACTAAGCCTAATTAGTCATGTATAGAGAGCAGTAAATCACACAATTCAGCCTCAAGTTTCTTTTATCGACCAAAATTCACACTTCGGCAGAAAGGCACTGCACATTAAAATAAGTTTATGCCAACTATATTGATCCCGAAAAATCTGGAAAAAATAAATGTCCTAGTATAAACAATTCCTCACAACTTCCATGAAGAAGTCAGGATCAAATTCATACTAGAATTCTCCGTAGAAAATTTACAAAGCTAATGAACTTCACACGAGTTATTCTGGGCAGTACGGATTCAGTAGAATCCCACGCCCACACCTTATCTCCCTTACTTCCAAAAGTCCACCAAAATCTGTTTTTCGATTGTAGTTCAAAAGAATCGAAAGTACGTACAGAAAACCAAAGCATTTCCTCAATTCCTTTATACTAATCTACTTTAATCATCCAAGAATTCAGCATCCAACATCCAAACTCAAATATTTCCAAGTCTAACTGCACTACATCAGACAATAACAGTATTGCATTACATAGGCTAGTAGACTTTCACTTGCCTTAAATCTGACAGTGTTGATGGTGAGAAACCGAGAAGCTTGCAGTCACGGACACGGCTCGACAATACCCTTGCATGGCCGAATTCCCTTCCTCCTTTGACTCACTAAAGAATGACTATTATTTAAAGTCTAATTTCCACTCTTGTAACACAGATATTTGGGTGGTATGGTCGTGTAGAGTCATCGAAACAAATGTGCATGGGAGTTTTGGTTAGTAGGGTATACATGCGGGTGGAAGCGGGTCTCAATCGTGGCATTTTCTAAAGGAAATTTTCGATGATTGGACCATTACTAAATGTAACGTATCGGTCCAACGATGATAACGAAGTGGTGCCCATAAATGGTACCAATGACATAGTCCGACAATATTTCCATCGATCTGTCATGGACTGTCACATATTCAAGGTTCGGCAAAAATCCGGATGCCACAAGTGTGGACATCTTGGCTGAATTTATGGGCTCATATTTGGTTTGATTGGGAAAGGAATTGAATGGAATTGAAGGGAAATGTTGCAAAATTTGTAGGCCATGGGGGAGGGAACATTTGGACCACTTGGGTGGTGTGTTGAGGAAGCTTTGAGAGAGAGAAATGACTGATGTTGATGGCTGAGTGGTGGGGGCATGTGTGATGAGTGAAAATGGATAGAATGAAGACTTTGGAGGCCAAGTGGTGGCCCCTCTTCAGCAGTCCTCTTCTTCTCTCTCCTTGGCTTCACTTTATCCATGGTTGAAGCCTTTTGAGAGCTTGGGAGAACCAGCAAAACCATCCCTCACATTCCTCTCTCTCCCTCCTTCAGCTGAAGCAAATTCATAGCCCTACTCTCCCCTGTTGTCTCTTCTTCCTATTTCTGCTCCAGCTAACCTTCCCATAAAAACCTGAGTTGTTTGTTGTCTTCCTGTGAGAATCAGTGTTCATGTTACCCATCACTGTGCTCAGGACATCCAGTCCGTATGGAAGTGTGGCATCCCAAAATTCAAAGTCAAGTTATAAGGTGTGTTAAAGCCTCTAATTAGGTAATGAAATTACCTATGGTTTAATGCTTTAGCCATTAGTCTCTTTTAAGATTAGGTGATTTGTGCTTGTGTTTATGAGATTTTAAATTAGATAAATTAATGATAATAATTTATGCTTGGCCATGCACTTTATAAATTAAATTTCTATAAATACAATGACACAAGACTTTGGCCATGTGGAATTTAAAATTTGAATTTTGTAGAAGAAATTATAAAAGGGGAAAATTTAATTTTAAATTAGGTTGGGCCTTAGGCCTATTGGCCGAAGCCTTGATGGGCCAAGCTAGTCGACCCAATTAGGCCCATGAAAGGGGGCTGTCGACCAGCCAAAGAGGAGGCCCAAGAATGGCCAGCCCAAGCCCAAAAGCCCATTAAGACAAGTGGCAAGAGACCTTCATGCATTGGCTTAGAGAGGGATGGCATGCATTGGTCAATTGGAGTGGCAAACAATGATTACTAATGATTAGGAAATGGGGGGATAAAAGAGAAGGGAAGGAGAGAGAGTGGCCGGTTGCTTCATTCGGCCAAGAGAGGGAGAGAGAGAGAGATTTCGCGAGAGAGAGAGGGAGAGTGGCCGAGAGGGAGGAGGAGCCGAGGAGGAGTCGTCGCCGTCTGTCCGCCGTGCTCGCCGCCGTGTGCCGTCGTCCATCCGGTCTATAGGCAAGTTGGATTCCTCTAGCTGCTCTTACATGTGTGTGTGTTACATGTATGTCGAATTTTGGGTGATTAGGTAAGGAAAACCGAAGCTTGGAATGGCTTGATCTTGAGTAAGGCTGCTGTTTTGTTTGAATCCGCCCGAGTCAGAATATTGTGAGAGCTTGCATGCATGTTTAGAGTTCGATTTTGGCTTCGATTTCTTCATAAAAGTTGTAGCTAACATCTTAAACTACAATATAATAAAATTTGGTGGAAAATGATGGAGATTTAAAGGGTTAAACTCTCATCCTACAGAGACCTCAGATCTGGAACGATTTCACTGACCTCTTGATGGATTTGTGGTTACATGTTGAGTTGTACTAAGAATCTCTCCTCGATTTCTTCACGAGAGTTGTAGGGGACATCTTAAACTACAAAATATTCAATTTTGAAGCAAAATGAACAAGTATAACCTAGAAAATCGACTAGATCTTGAAGACGGTAATTCTGGAGATGTATTACAGGACACCCGAGACATCATGGACCTAAATGACGCTATACTCTGGTTATTTGACTTAGATCTTTCATGAAAATTGTAGAGAACATCTTGATGTAGAACATATCCAAATTTCAGAGGAAACGAAGAAGAATAGGTAGGTAAAAACTCGGTATTTCGGAGAAGTATGCACTGGACAATTCGGTGATGGATCCAGAAGCTTCGTGAGACTGTAGAAACTAATCTAGAAAGAATCTTTCTTGGAAGTCTTCATGAAAGATGTACGAAAATGTCTTGGCTATAACTCAGTAAAATTTCTTAATTTATGGAGGTTGTATGGATATTTTAATTGAATTACTTCGGAGACTGTAGATTCTGGTTTCATCCGAAAAGTATATGCTGTTTTGTGTGAATTATGAAATTTTGTGAAATTTTTATTGGCCGTGTATTTTGCATGAAATCATTACCCGATTTTCTTATTTATTACTTGCCTTAATTTTATGATTTTTGAGATTATATAAATAATTAAATTTAATATTTTTGAAAATGGCACAAGCTGGAATTTAAATAAATGTAAAAAAAGGGCATGATAAATGGATTATTCTAATTGGCATAAATTCCATGAATTTTATTTTATAAATAGTTGCACCATGTAGTATGTGTGATGAGGTCTTGATGTATGCATTGAGATGCATGTGTGAATTCAATGTTGAACATGAGTGTTGATTGCCAATACATCATATGCCATGCTAAATTAAGACCGAAATTGGTGAACATGGATCATGTTAAATGAGGAGATTGTTGTGGCGGAGGATAATGCCCGGAATGTATAGAGATACATTGCCGGATGGGCCTGGGAGTTTCAGGATGCCCGGAAAGTTGGGGGTGCTGGAAGCCCTGTCGGAGGTCTTTGCCCAAGGGGAATGCCTCGCGATACCAGGATTTGGATGCGGGATGCCTGGCCAGGGAGTGTAAATGCCGGAAGCCCTGTCGAAGGTCTTTGCCCGAGGGGAATGCCTCGTGATGCCAATTGGGATGCGAGATGCCCGGAATGTGGGGGGCCGGATGCCCGGTGGCCTGGAATGGTTGAATGCCGGAGGTTTTCTCGCATAGGATGCGAGTGTAAAATATGAGATGAAATTGATGATCCGAGGAAGGGTGATGTGGTGATCAAAATAAAAGTTAAAAGTGGAAATTGAATCATGCATGATATATGATATGATACGATGATGATCACCCATGGCATGATGATATGCATGATAATGATGATATATGATACGATACGATGATGATCACCCATTGCATGATGATGATGATATATGATGTGATATGATGATGATCACCCGTGGCATGATGGTATGCATGATATGATAATGATATATGATATGGCATGATGACATGTGTGGTATGATGATGCCATGATGATGATGACATGTGTAGGGTATGATGATGTCATGTATATGATGGTGATGACATGTGTGACATAATAATGTCATGATGACGATGATATGAGTATGACATGATGATACACATGTATGTGTTATGATTGTGGTGATGATGCATGATAGTATATGCATGGCTTCGAGGTAAGTAATGCCTGCAATGCATGTATGACTTGTATGATGCATTGAGTGGTTATTGGATTCCTTTACCTACTGAGTGGTTGTACTCACCCCTTTTGGGGACCAACATTTCAAATTAGCAGCATGCCGCTCCCTGCAATCACCCGGGGTGTATTTTACTGTCTACCATTCGATGTAAAGGTTGAGTGCAAGGAGTTCGGCTATCCTTCTGTGCCTGGATTGACGTATATATGAGTGCGCTGTTTTGTCATGTACGACATAGGCCTAGCTAGGGGCCCGGTCATCCAGGAGTTCGTCTCTGTCCACGTTCGTCGCGATGGGGTGATAAGAGGGATGTTGCAACCGCCACTGCCTGATGCACCGGATTGGGTGTGAGGCCCGTGCGTGACGAGTAGGAGCTATTTTTTTTTGGGATAGTTAGCCGACACTGATGATTGGGGTTGTGCACGCGAGTTGTAGAGGGTCGAGGGTTCTTTTTGGGGTTTTAGGCTGGACCTGGCTGAGTCCTGGCTTTTCCTTTTCGATGTATCGACCCAAAAGAAGTCCTATCTTGAAAATATATGTAAATAAAGTGTCGTGGCTTGTCTTTTAATCGTGATGATTAGTGGTGTGTATTTGTATCATGGTTTGGTAGGGGGAGAGATGGTGACGTTTTATTTTGCTTCCGCTGATGAGTCGCGCTGGGACCGTCTTATAAAAAAAAAAAAATGTGTCTACTAATTACGACACCTCTTTTAAGAAGAAAGGTAATAAGGTGTAACATTGGCACTTGTGGCGACCTACAAGAGGTTCGGGGTGCCACAGGAAGAGCTCGGCCGCTTGCCGAACGGAGCCATCGCCTCACCTGCTGGCTGGCCGAAAGTCGCCACTTGCCGGTCTGTCAGTCCGCTTGCCCGCTTGTACTATTTCGTGATTTCAGCCATTTTTCTCCCATTCCAACCCTTCCTCCACTCATCTCAACCACCAGCAACTCCCCCTTGACCCCCAGGTGCCACCGGTTGCTGGCCACACACTCGTCGGAGCTCCGACCAACCCGTTTAGCTTCGTTCCTCCTCCGGTAGTCAGTTTTTGAGAGTTGCAGAAAGAAGCAGAGGTTGTGGTTGCTGTTCTAGTCCGGGGACCACCTTAGATCATTGTGGTTAAGGTCCTGGTGCATAGCCATCGTCATCGTCGCCGCATCCGTGTTTCTGGCCTGCTTAACGAGTGAGTTTAGCTCCTAATCCTTCTATTAGTGCTTAAACTTGCTTAAGGTTAGTTAAATTAGATTTAATTCTAGTTTAAGATATTTAATTAAGTTGTATTAGTCCTAAGATTTGTGGTTAGATGAATGGTTAAGATTAGTTTAACTTAATCTCACTTTAGTTGCTTAATGATGCTTATGTGATTAATTAAGCATGTTTAGCCTTAATTGATTGATTGTTTGCTTTAATTAATGATTTGCTTAATTTTTTAACTTAATTTATTAATTATTGAATTTTGGAAATTCACTGTTCATGCGACACTATTCACAAAATAATGTTTGCATGCATTGTTCACAAGGTACTGTTTACCGAGCATTGTTCATGCGCACTATTCATCCAGAATGCGAAAAGTTGTCTAATTTCATATGTGTTGATTTTTATGAAGTAAATGGATGTGTAAATGCATGGTCATTCGTATGAATCGAGTGGTTTCCACAAAAAGGGGAAATGGGTTGTCCGAGGGACATTGGAGACGGACCGCCTTTAGGAGAAAATGATTTGAAATTTGTATATGCAATCATTGTGCGAGGTGAGATGCGAAAAAGTTGTGAGCAGGTAAAAGGCTAAGTACTACACGATAGCGAGACTTCGTGTGAGTCACCTCTAATGCCTTATACTATTGCTTATTGTAGTCAAGGGCTAAGTGTTACATGATGACTTGAGACGCATGAGAACTACCTCTAGAGCTTTCCAGTATTATCATGCATAGTGAAGGGCTAAGTACTACACGATATCGAAAAATCGTATGAGTCACCTCTAGTGCCTTGTACTATTGCTATTTGTTGTCAAGGGCTAAGTACTACACGATATTAAAACTTGTGTGAGTCACCTTTAGTGCCTTGTACTATTGTTATTTGTTGTCAATGGCTAAGTACTACACGATATCGAAACTTGTGTGAGTCACCTTTAGTGCCTTGTACTATTGCTATTTGTTGTCAAGGGCTAAGTACTACACGATATCGAAACTCGTGTGAATCACCTCTAGTGCCTTGTACTATTGCTTATTGTAGTCAAGGGCTAAGTTTTACATGACGACTTGAGTCGCCTGAGAATTACCTCTAGAGCCTTGTAGTATTGTTATGCATAGTGAAGGGCTAAGTATTACATGATATTGAAACTTGTGTGAGTTACCTCTAGTGCCTTGTACTATTACTTTATGTGGTCAAGGACTAAGTACTATGCGATAGCGAGACTTCCTGTGAGTCGCCTCTAGTGCCTTATACTATTGCTTATAGTAGTCAAGGTTTAAGTGTTACATGACGACTAGAGTCACATGAGAATTACCTCTAGAGCTTGTAGTATTGTTATGCATAGTGAAGGGCTAAGTACTAGACGATATCAAAACTCATGTGAGTCACCTTTAGTGCCTTGTACTATTGTTATTTGTTGTCAAGGGGCAAGTACTACACGATATCGAAACTTGTGTGAGTCACCTCTAGTGCCTTGTACTATTGTTTTATGTGGTCAAGGACTAAATACTGCATGATAGCGAGACTTATTGTGAGTCACCTCTAGTGTCGTATACTACTGCTTGTTATAATCAAGGGCTAAGTGTTACATGGCAACTTGAGTCGCATGGGAACTATCTTTAGAACCTTGAGTTTGTTTATTGAGTCTGGTATTGAGTTTGAATATTCAGAGTAATTATCGAGTGTGCATTAAACAACTTATATGAGTTATCCTATGTGATCGATTGATGCATGATAAGTGGCACACTAAAGTGCAAGAGCGTATGAGAATCATGGTATCATTGGTTCTAGTTACGCATGAGTTGAGCACATTATTTATGGTACACACGAATGAAACATGGAGGGTGTAGCAATGGCCAGGTATGATCGCTTGTGACGCGACTCATATGTGAATGATGAACTGCATCATCTAATGGCAATGTGCATTGCGTGTATTCTGCCGAGACATGTTATGTAGAGTATGGCATACCGGGTAAGATTGCATGCAAAGAGTGTGACATCCCAAATTTCACCGACCTTCATTAGTGTAATTAGATCATTAGGAACTTCGATTAATTAGACTGGGCCAGAAAGTGAACCCAATGGATCGTGAAAAATGTGTGGGCTTGAGAAATAAGTGGGCCACACGAATTAGACTTGAGAAGTCGAATGAGAGATTATGGGCTTGGACTTGGCTTGAAACGGGCCAAGGTTCGGAATTATTAGATTTGTAGATTTAGTTTAGTGGGCTGGATTATTATGGATTAAGCCTATTGGGCCGGAAACGAATATTTAGGCCCGAATGATTTTCTTTTATAGATTATAGTTATGATAACTTGATTAATGTTTATAATGCTAATATCAATTTCTAACTTTAGCATTTTTGTGATGAATTCTTTATAGACTAACATTGACTAGTCGATATGTTATGTCATGACTTTGTATAATTACAAAACGATTGAAATCAAGTAGAAACCAAAGGAAATTAATTGAAAAACATTAGAAACTAATGAACCAGCTAAATGACTTGGATTAGAAACTAATTAATTTTGAGTGACAAATTAAACTTGAGAGAATAAACTTGGAGGCCACATCACTCTCTCTCTCTTGTTTCTTCTTGCATGCGACACCCACGGTTTTCTTTCCTCTAGAAACCGAAACCATCAACTCAAGGAAAACAATCATTAGTAATTGTCCATTAGTTTGCTAGTGGCGGCGGCAGTGGCCCCAACTTTCCCCCTTAAGTTTCCTACCCTCTCTCTCTCTCTCCATATAAAACTGAGCAACCCATCTTCATCTTCTTCTTTCTTTCTCTCTCGGTCGAGCGGTAGAACCAAAAGCAAACCAGAAGCCAACCAGTGATTTCTTCTTCTTGCAGGCGAGATTTTGGTGCTGATCTTGAAGCATCCTTGTGTTGTCTAACAGCTGAACAAGGTAAGGAAAGATATAACTCTAAATTGAAAGTTATCCATTGTTTTGTCAAGAAAGCTTGCGGGTCAATCCAAACAATGAAGGATTTAGTTGGTAGTTGTTGTTTTGTGGTTAATCTAAGCTCAGTAAGTGTTAGATTAGAGTTAGAAGCCATTGCATGTTGTTTTTGAGGATTGCATGTTTCGAAATCCAAGTGTGAGTATGCTGTTTTGTTGAGTGAAGTGATGAAATGGATGCCGAGTGGATGGATATGGTGTCTACTGTGATGAGTGAACTCATGGATGCAACAACACTTCGAGCCGAGTTGTGGATTGATTATTTGTTAGAGAAAGACATGCCGAAGGTGCCTTAAGTTGCTGAGATTAGACATTGAAGTATTTTAGAAGAATTTTGTGAAAAGATAAGTGGTTTAGCCGGGTTAGAAGTAAAAGAAATCGTGTACCTATTATGTTCTAGGTGAAAATGGTTATGGAGTATTTTGTTTGTAGTTATTTTCTTTATGTATGTTAATGGAAATAGGAAAGAAACCATTCTACATGATAGAACATCTATAAGATCAAGTTATACACGTAGCTATAACCATACGAATATATAAAACGTAGGGATAGAAGTGAACTTAGTAAAACCAGTAAACTGTTCTTGTGAGAAATGGTTTGACCTTTACTGATTATATGAATTTTCTGTATTTACCTAGTTAGATTTGGAATTTGAATCCTTAATGAAAATTTCAGAACACATCTTAAAGAATAATGTGTCAAAATTTGAGATTAAATAAAGAAGAATCGGTTAGTGAAACAATTTTCTTTGTAGATATGAAATCTGGACGTCGGTACAGGGAACTAGTAAAGATTATGGCAATTTTTACTCTTAATAAAGTGAGAATTAGACTTAAGTTTCTTCACGGGAATTGTTATTCTATGTCTTAAATATAACATACTAAAATTTGGTAGTATTTCGACAAGAATTGATATACCTTCTGTGTCCGAAACCAAAACTGTACATTTAGTTAGTAAACTGTCTGGACCCGAAAACATATATTAGAGGTTGTGTCTTTTATATTGGGCATTTGTGATGCACGTGGAGTCTAATAAACCTCATAATAGAAATTAGTCATATAAGAGTAAGTCTCATATATCATTTGAGATATAAGTGCATATAGAATCATGTGTGTGCAATGAGTGCGATGATAGTGCTTGATTACGGGATAAATATCTGTTCGCCATGGAATGGGACATGTCGTAATGGGTTTTATCTTATAATTTGGACATGCACGTGTGCTAGGTTCATGAGAGTTAGATATATAGTTAGATACTTTGGAGTCTTTTTCTTTTGCATATGATAAATGCATTAATCAAAGGTGTGGTGGTGTGAAACGTGTGCTTAAGATGAATGAACCCATCGGTACCGAGATACCGGTGATGCCCCTCAGAAGTTGGGATGCCCTTGCTAATTGGTCTTGAATGCCTCGGTAGAGAGATACTGAGATGCCTCGAAGTGAGATGCCCTTGTGTGTGATCAAGGATGCCTTGGTTGTGTGATACTGAGATGCCTCGGAGTGAGATGTGTGACATCCCAAAATTTCATGGCAATTTCTAGAGGCATTACGACCTATGGAAAAGTGAATGGTTGTGTCTTTGAAATATGTTGTGGTCACTAAACCGAAAAATTGTAATAGATTAAGGCCGAGCATTTTAATGGACAATTACTTGGTTGAAAATATATCATATGCCCATGAGTGATTAAGGATTTGTATTAAAGGATAAATTGATAGAGAAAATTTTTATTCTTGGCCATGTACTTTATAAGTTGGATTTTTATCAATTAATGTTGCAAAATTTTATGGCCATGTGAATAATTGAAATTAAGTTATTATAAGTGGAGATTAAGGTGAATTATTAGGAAAAGGTGTGGGCTGATTTCTTAAGGCCCAAAACCCCCCAAAAACCAGCCCACCATTTCCCCCCTTTGGTCGACCAAAGGCCTGGCCCAAGCCCGGCCCATTTGAGGGCCATCACCTTTGCATGGAGATTGACAAGTGGCGTGAGGGATTCTCCATGTGTCTCTAGCATGCAAAAGGCTACTCACCACTTGTCCATGCATCTTCCACTTGTCCTTTCCATGAGAACACTTGTCACCTGCATGCAAAAGAAAAGGTGATTAACTATTAATCAAAGAACAAAAGCGGAGGGGGTTTCGGAATTGAAGGGAGAGAGAGAAAGGGGGTGAACTGAGCAATTGAGAGAGGGAGATAGGGTCAAGTGAGAGACCAAAAGAGAGGGTGAGCAGCGAGCGGTCTGTGCATGTGAGGGCTGAGAAGGAAGGCCGCTGCCACCGTCGCGTCTTTGTCGCCGTTGAGCCAAGCCTGAGCTTTTGGTTTTGCTTGCTGTCAAGCTAAGGGAATTAGAGGCAAGTAGAGTTCTAAAACATACCCTTTGCATTGATGTGTGTATTTGTAGTAGATGGTAAGTCTTGGTTGTGGTAGATGGGATGAAATTTCGGAGCTATGGAAAGAGATTTGTTGGCCATGCATGCTGTTTCTGGAAAGACCAGTTTGACCATTCTTGAGTTTGTGTGTTGCATGTGACTTCTTAGTCGAAATCTTGTTTTTATTTCTTCATGAAAGTTTTAGAGGACACCTTGAAAAAAAACATACTAAAATATGAGACACAATGGACAAGAAATGGTTAGTGAAATGATTTTTATTTGGAGAGACTAGATCTGGAATTCGTTGTGCTAACTTTCAGTGATTTCATGGTCTGTAAAGTAACTTTCATTTAAAAATATCACTTTGATATCTTAATGAAAGTTGTAGCATACTTCTTGAGGTAGAACATATAAAAAATTTAGAGGAAATGAACAAAAATAGGTCGCTGAAATCGTTGTCTTTTGAAGAAACTGGATCTGGGAAAAACGCTGCTTCGACCTAGTATGATTTCGTGATTTTTATAAAATCGTACAGTTAAAACTTGATCCTGTGTTCTCACTGAAAGTTGTAGGTAATATTCTGAGGAATAACATACTGAAAATTTAGAATAAACAAACGTATGTAGGTCGGTGAAATGAGTTTCTTTTGGAAGATGATAATCTTGGAAGAGATAACACCGAGAACAGGGAGAAAGAATTGTCTATATCTATTAACCTAGAACAATTTGGGTTTTGATGTCTTCATGAGATATCTACCCCTAGGACTTATATAAAACATATCAAAATTTGAGAATTTTTGGAGTTCATTTGGGTATTTAATTTAAATTTCTTCCGAGACTGTGCAAGCTGAAATATTGAAGTCCTGGAAACTGTGATGCATGGACCGTGCTGTTTTGTGTGAAGTTCTTTTGGTATGGTGTTATTCATGAGGTATCTGTCTTTAGGTCTCATCTATAATGTGTCAAGTTTTCCGAATTTATTAATACCATTTACTAATTTTTCTAGAGTTTTAACTAGAGGAAAGTATTCTGATTTATCCGAAAAATTGATACATTTTTAAAAGTAAATAAATTTGTCCATGTGATGTAATAATTTGAATGGATGATTTGGCTGCATATGTGATGACATATGGCATGTTATATGGCATGAAAAGTTGGTTGAGACCCTTGATATTGTTGCATCAAATGCCATGTTAAAATTGAGATACATGTGTGAATAATAATTGTGATAATGATGATACTGTCGGAGTTGTGAGCCGACGATGCCCCAGGAGTGTCGGGATGCCCAGAGTATGTGTGCTAAATGTCCTCGAGAGTTTCGAGATGTCCGGTAGTATACGGTACGTAATGTTCATGGGGAATGCCTGGTGGTATGGCGGTACGTAATTCCGGAAGCCCTGGAGGTGTGTGCTAGGGGGATTATTCGTGATGCCAGTTGGGATATGAGATGTCCGGAGTGTGTGTGCCGGATGCCCGGAGATGTGTGCCGAAGGCTCCTTGCGATACCAGGTTGGATGCGAGCGATAAATGAGGGATGCAAACATTGGTCCCTGGAAAGAAAAACTGATGAGATCCTTGTGAAAGATAAGAATTGAAAGTGAATCATGTGCATGGGTGTATGCATATGGCATGATGCATGATCTGCTTATGAAAGTAAATTAATGCTATTTGATATTGAAAATGCGATCATAAAGGCATGAATAGATCTCATGGTGATGTATGCTTGATAGCATGGATAATATGAATCATGGTGATATATGCACGATGGTATTGTGAGATATGCATGACTGCATGGTGGTATATGCATGATGGCATGGTGATATATGCATGGCTGCAAGATAAGGTATGCTTGAGCGCATGAATGATATGTGCTTTGTTCATGATACCTTGATTGTTCTATTTGACGCATTTAGTTATTTGGTGGATCTTTACTGCTGAGTGGTTGTACTAACTCCTTTTGGAGATTAACATTTCAAACTAGATAAGATACCTCTGCTGCCACTGCCACTAGTAGATGGATTGAGTGGTTGGATATGACCGCGAGGACGAGGATAGTAAAGGAAGGAACTTTTGGACGCCAACACTGATCAATGGACTTTAAGTATATGACTATTAGAGGAGATGTCGGTCATCTTTTGAAGCATAGTCGAGTATAGAAGACTACGGCATTTTGATGTACCGATGAATGATGTCCATCTGATTTAAGTAAATAAAAGTGTTTGGCTTTTACCTATAAATGTTTAGTGGGTGTGCATCATTTTTTGAATATAGGGAAGGGAGTTGATGGATGTGCTTCCGCCATATAAACTGCACAGGGATCGATCTAAAATATGTAAACCCCCAGGATTTATGAATTTTAATGAAATTCCTTGGTATCAGAGTATTATATTATCAAGTCAAGCGAAGGGTAAGCGGACTATGGTGACCCTAACGGTTCAGAGGCCATCGAGGGGTGTCACAAGATGCCCCCTGCTGAGTGGTCTTAGGAGGACCTCGGTCAAGTGATGCCGGGATGCCTCAGAGTGAGATGCCCATGATAGAAATATTGTGGAAGTCCGGATAAGGTAACTTCCGGAAGTGACTCAATCAGGTCGGTTGAATTCCGATTAGTGATTGATCGAGGGTGGATCATGTGCACACTAAATATAATTCTATTTGGCGAGTGAGTCCATTTATTATTGTTGCATTACATCTTGATATGAGATTGAGCTTGAGAAAGGTAAGCATAGAAATGGATGCTCATAAGGTGATTATATACATAATGTGTTAATATTCAATTGTTTATGCTTGTGATATACTTCCTTAGCATCCTAAATTGTTTGATGATTCTCTTGTAATCTTGATGGCTGTGGATTGTTTAAGTTAGAGTTTTATCATTCTTTACTGGGCAAGGTTGTTTGCTCATACCTTACATTTTCAGATTGATATCTTGGATGTACTGCTAGTAGCTCGATACGGGGCGATAGTGCGTCTTGATGTTTCTCTTCATGACGTGTATGATCCCGATATTGACATGGTTTTCTCCAAGTATGAGGCGACTTTATGGATGGATGACAATATGGCTGAGTTGATACCGATGATGTTCGTTGCATGGTTTATCAACCATGAAAGGGAGATATTCGAACCTTTACCCTTTGGAGCAGGAGGACCTGAAGCGGGGATGGATGGCGCCTAGACGTCTTTGATCTTGTAGAAGCTAACTAACTTTTGTTTTTTGTTAGGTGCAGGCTTGTGTGGGTACTCGTGGAGTAGATACCCTCACCCTTTATCCCTGGCTTTTGTTACGCCTGCCTTTTGGAATGTATATGTTGTATATATAGGCGATGAGCATGAAAAGAGTCTAGGTTGATAAATTTTGTAAGCCCTGATGATGATAAGTAGAAATGAAGCTTCTTGTGACCTTATTTATGTGCATGAATGATTTGGCCAATGCTTTGAATTGAAGGTAGAAATGATTGCATGATAACCTCATAATATAAACTTGAGATTTTAAATAATCCATGTTATACATGCTAACCTTCGATGGTAAACACTATAGGTTATCTAAAGGAGTTTACAAATTGTTGCAAGATGATAATGATAAATGATAATTCCGTTTGCGTTTAGTACGTGACGCCCTGGGATGTCACAAAGAGACTATTTGATTACTAGTTGTTAGATGTTGCTTTGTTTATGGGTTGGTTATGGGAGATAACCCGAGTTGATTTGGTGTATTAATCGGGGTTTAGGAAGTGAACTTGCTGAGACATTGTCTCACCCCATGTGGGCTTATATTTTTAGGTCCCTAGTGTGAAGAACTTGGAGCTTGAAGCGGAAAGGTCAGGAGCATGGATGGCTCGGTAGTTCTTTTTGGAGATAGATCTCCTATACAAAGACCTTAGAGTGGGCCTTTGTGTGTAAACTAGTTTGTTTATGAAAATACTTTTGGTGAAAATGGTATCTTGCTTTTCTATCCCATATTTGTGTTGTATAAGGATTTTATTGTATGCTTCCACATGCATAATTAAAGCAAAGGCTTAGCAACGCGTCCCGGGACATTGCTATGTTATCGACCACCAAGGGATGTGCACGCGCCCAAGGTTTGGGGTATGCATCCCCGCCTGAAGTGGTATTAGAGCAAGGTTATTGTTTGGAGTGATAAGGTGTGATGGTTTATGGGATAGTTAGTAGAAATGACCTATATTTCATGCTGATGCATGTGATTGATAGCTGATTGGTAGATTGTTTGGTTTGAATCACTCAAAGTCTAATATGGTGTTGGAATTAGAAAACAAGTTTCTATAAAGATCTTGTAGATGAGTGATCAGGAGCAGAGGACTCTTAGAAAAGAGGTCGGCAGGACTTGTAACTCGAGGTAGTATGTCGACTAGGGTTAGTACCCTAGGTGGCCGTGGTAGAGTGCAGGTTCAGGCTAGCGCTAGTGGAGTAGCACCACCTTCAGTCGGTGCTAGGGTAGATGTCCTTGGTGATCCTAGGATCAAAGGTATCATGCAGGCGTTTGGGACGCTAGGGAATCTAATGGGGCAACAAGCCCAGAATCAAGCCGCCGTCACTATAGCTGCAGTTACTGCCACCGTTGCCCCCGCTGTTGAAGCCGCTGCCACAGCTGCACCTGCCGAAGTCCCAACTGACAACATGGTTGTACAGAGAGAGAGGCCTATTCATAAGCTCGTGGAGTAGTTCTTGAAGTTGAACCCGCTGAGGTTCAATGGCGGAGAAGATCCTGAAGCTATGTTGCTCTGGATCCAAATATGGAGAAAGCCTTTGCACTTTTGATGTGCACTGAGGAGGAGAAAGTTGTCTAGGCAGTATACCAGTTGCAGGGAAACATGAATACGTGGTGGAGAGCCACTAGAGGCACAATTTTCCCAGAAGGCGTGGTTCTAGTGCTGGAATGCCTTCCAGCGCCTCCGTCAAGGGATGATGATCGTGGATCAATAAGAGGCTAAGTTTGTTGAGCTATCTCAACATGCTCCAAGATTGGTGGAAGACCCTAAAAACAAAGCTCAAAGGTTCAGGAACGGCCTCCGACCAAAGCTGAGGAGTCCACTAGTGCCATTAGACCTGAAGGATTACAACGAGGTTTATGGTCGGGCCCAGCTAATAGAGAGGGACCTGAGTGAATAGACTGCTATGTCTAGTTCAAGGTTCAATTCAAATAGGGAGGGAAACTGATTCGGGAAAAAGCCCATGATTGAAGGAAGGTATCCCATTCCGCCCAACAAAAAGGATGGGATTGGAAAGTTAATGCCTAACTTGAACGACGTGTGTCATTTCTATAGGAAAATACAATGTTCAGCTCCATGTTGTACTAGGATGGGAGCTTGTTTTAAATATGGCCAACACAACCACAAGTTCAAGGATTGTCCACGCAAGCAAATGGGATCACAAACAGGACACCACTAGGATGGTGAAAGGGACAGGAATGAATTGACCCATGCACCGATCAGGGGAAGAACGTTTTTGGGGTAATTTTATCAGAGTGGCACAGTGGGATTTTGGTTTAGCTTGTAGAATTTCAGTTTGTTGAAATGAAATTGTAAAAAGAGGAATCACTGGCTACAGTTGTACTTGAATATTTTGCCTATGTATAACTTTATGTCATATATGAAAAGAGTTGGTTTAAGGAGTATCTTGCCATAATGAATTGTTATTGAGAAGCAATACAATTTAATCTCTTAGTGTGTGGAAGTTTTGAGTTTGTTAGGAACCGAGAAGGACATTCGATTATTTGAAATTTGTCACTTAAGGCAATCGGTTTCTAGATGTAGCTTGCCAAGATTATTTGTCAACTGTAGCGGATACGATAGTTGAGGAACCAAAGATGGAGAACATAGCTACGGTACAGGAGTTTTCTAAGGTGTTTCTTGAAAGATTACCAAGTTAGCCCTCGGAAAGGGAGATCGAGTTCGTGTTTGAGTTGGCCCCTAGAATGGAGCCAATCTCTTAGGCCTCTTACCATATGCCACTGTCAGAATTGAAGGAATGAAAGTTTTAAATGCGTTGAATTGAAAGTCATTGATTGCGCAGATGGTGATTTAGGAGTGGATTTTACTCGAAGGAGCTAGATATTCGGTTTTCAAATTTGAGGTAGGCCACCTTTCAAGTCTTATAGCCACCCTCATAATCGAATCGGAAGTGTAGATCAGAATCAAGACGCTTCAGTAAACAGACCCAGAGATTCAGAAAATCCTACAAGAGGATACCGAAAAGAGAAAGGCTGACTTTCAAATTTCTGAGGACAGAACACTAAGGTTCCAACGATGATTGTGTGTACCTGATGATGCAGGACTTAAAGAAGAGATCTTGTCAATAGCTCATCGTCGCAGTTACAGCATTCATCCTAGTAATATAAAGATATATCAGAATCTTCATCTATTGGTGGTATAGTATGAAGGCAAATATCGCCAAGCATGTCATCAAGTGTCTGACATGTCAGCAAGTGAAGGCAAGCACTGTAAGCCGGGAGGACTTTTGCAACCTCTCAAGATTCCCGAGTGCAAATGGAAACATATAACAATGAACTTTGTGATGGGCTTATCAAGGAGTTAGAGGGGTAATGATTCTATTTAGGTTGTAGCCGACAGATAGACAAAGTTGGCTCACTTTATTGTCATATGAAAAGACCTTGCATTGGATAGACATGCAGAATTGTACGTGCGTCAGATCGTTTGTCTACATGGAGTGCCGATAACGATCACCTCTGATAGAGACTTGAGAATTACAGCTGCCTTTTAGAAAAGTTGGCAGATTGCCTAGGGAATGAAGCTGCAATTCATTATGGCTTACCATTTACAAATAGATGGCCAGTCTGAAAGGATAATTCAGGCTCTCAAGGACATGTTGAGAGCATGTGTGTTGGATTTCAAGGGAAGTTGGGAGGAACAGCTTCACCTTGTTGAGTTTCACCTACAACAACAGTTACTAGCAGAGTATTCAAATGGCACCTTTCGAAGCGTGGTATGGCAGAGCATGCAGAACGCTAGTGCGTTAGGATGAGGTCGAAGAACGAAAGATCACAGGCCTAAAGTTAGTCCAGTAGTGAGTGGATGCAGTTGCCGTCATCAGAAACAGATTAAAAATCACTCAGATCCGCTGGAAAAGTTACACGGATAAGCATTGAAGGCCTTTGGAATTCCAAGTTAGTGATCACGTTTTTCTGAAGGTATCACCAATGAGGGGTACTTTGTGCTTTGGTAAGAAGGGAAAGCTGAGTCCGAGGTACGTAGGTCTCTTTGAGATTCTAGAAAGAATCAGAATCCTAGCGTATCATCTTACATTGCCACCGAGGTTGGCACAAGTGTATGGCGCCTTTCATGTGTCGATGTTGAGGACGTATGAGCCTAACCCGACCCAAGTGCTAAATTTTGAAGAATTAGATGTGGACGACAAATTGTCGTATGTGGAAAGCCTAGTTTAGATTGTGGATCGGAAAGAATAGATTCTACACACCAAGATGATCTCGTTGGTGAAAGTGGTTTGGTAACACCACAAAATTGAAGGAGCAACTTGGGAAAACGAAGATTCGATGAGACGACTTTACCCTTACCTTTTGTTTAAAGATTTGTAATGGTTTAAATTCTAAGGACAAAATTTTTATCAAAGAGGAAGAATCATGACATCCTGATTTTCAGGTTCTGTTTTCAATTAAATAAGTCTGGCCTTTCATCAACGCGCCTATAATTCTATTCTCTAAGCTGATCACTCACAAGATAACTAGTCTATTTGGTGAAGCCGTTAAGGGATTTTAACGCAATATAATTGAGAATCGACTGCTTGACCATGCTAATCTGCAAGGGTCATTACGTTATAGTTAAAAATCGATTAGAGACTGTAGATAGGTCAATTCGACAAAGCCATGTGTTTAAGTGTTGGTGATTCCACCTAATTGCAAAATTCTTATCGATCGACATTAGATCGATTTTTCTGTCGTTTTGGTACCCTGTGTCCGTATTTGAAATCTCGAGATTTTTACAATGACTGAGAGTTGCCAATGAGTCGAAGATACATAATGTGGCTCGAAAAATAATCGACCACGAGTCAATTGCATTAAAAGTTCCTGAAAGTTACCCGGTAAGTTAAGTCACGCTAAAATTGCGCCCAGTTGAAATTAACATTGAATTTGAACCCCATTTTAGAAATTGAAAGTTCTGTCATGTCATGAGTCATTTTAGGAACGTTGAATTATCCTCCGAAGATTTTTTGGCAAATCGAGATTTTCGGCGAAAAATCAAAGTAAGGTTATTTTGGACCGAAAAATTCGAGGGACCATTTTTGGTCAAATCCTTAGCCGTCAAGTGGGTTCCATTGATAAGGAAAAATGTGAATTCAAGTGTGGACACCTTGCCTGAATTTATGGGCTCCAATTTGGTTTGATTGGGAAAGGAATTGAAGGGAAATGTTGCAAAATTCGCAGGCCATGGGAGAGGGAACATTTGGACCACTTGAGTGGTGTGTTGAGGAAGCTTTGAGAGAGAGAAATGACTGAGGTTGATGGCTGAGTGGTGGGGGCATGTGTGATGAGTGAAAACGGATAGAATGAAGACTTTGAAGGCCAAGTGGTGGCCCCTCTTCAGCAGCCCTCTTCTTATTGAAAGGGCTAGTAATATCACCTAGAGAGGGGTGAATATGTGATAAAGAAATTTTTTACAAATCTTCAGAATAATTTGCTAGTGACGTGAACAATAGTAAACAGTTGTATGAAGCTATAAATTGAAATAAGGAGTTTAAGGGAAAGAGAATAGAAACACGATGTTTATAGTAGGTCGCAATGCTCTCTCTTTTGAGTACAAATAAAGCTTTACAATTGAAACGGCAAGAACTAAAAAACTTCAAACTTTAGAATTCTTCTTACACGCACATACACTTTAATAACTTGAGTGTCCTCCTTATATACTCCTCTATGCCTTTTTAACTGTTGGCACTTACTAAAGGAGTTCTTCCAATTTATCTGTTAGACAGAATCAATGAAGGAGATCTCGATTCATTTAAGGAATGTGATGATAGTCCACCAATTCTGCTCGCCCACACAATCTGGATCTAGGTTTCCATAAGTAGAACCTTCCAAGTATACTACGCCTTTCAATAGATTTACTTTTCCAAATGGATTCTAATAAGAATATTTGATTACGAGGTGCTATCTCTAGCCGTAAGATCTTCTACAAACCATATGAACCGAATCCTTAAAGATAAACTCGCATCTGGATAAGTCTTCTCTTCGTCGGTCTAGAAACTATCGGTGAGGGTAGACTTTGAGTATTGATTCTTGCAGTCTTCAGACTTTGACGACAGAGTTTGAAATTCGTCAGACTTTAACATTTGAGTCTAGAAGTATTCAGACTAGATTAATGGAAACGTTTTGTCAACTTCAAAACAATAAGGAAGTTTTCTTCAACAATCTCCCCCTTTTTTATGGTGATAAAACTTTTCTGTAGATTTGAAAACTTTTGTCCTGCAAAACAAAACTTAAGTAATACATAATAACTTATAAAAATGAATTGATTAGGACTTGGATAGTATCAATTCTGCAACCATAAAAAAAAAATGTTAACCCTAGAAAATAACCATCCATCCACAATCAATATCTCAGGCTAAGTTATTGCAAGCATCAAAAGATTCAAACCACAACACTAGTCAAGTAGCAGTCAAAATCCAAAGTCAAAAGTCCACAATCAAACAAAAATATACCAAAGTCATTAAAGTCAAAACAAATATACACGACTTCTCCCCTTTTTTGTCAATAGCAAAAAGGGGAGAATAAACAAAAAAGAGTTGAGTAAAAAAGGAGTGGTGTGAAAATCACGGTTGTTTTGGCAAGCGAACAAGCCGGAATTCTCCCATAGAGCTCACTGTCTTCTCAAGCTTTCCAATAGTCTCATTCAGTTGCTGTAAATCTTCACCCTTCACAGTATTGAGCACTTGATTCTTCAGGGTGAGTAACTGTTCTTGCAACAAAACTGAAGTAGCCAAGAAAGCCTTTTTGAGATCTTTTACCTCATACTCCAAACCATATTGACCCTTCGTTAAATCCAACAGAATATCCATCATTCTTGAGATTGGAGGGATCTTCAGCAGTTTTTCTACTATGAGAAGGAGTGAATGCCTCAAGATTTGGTTTTGGATGGTGAGAGGCATACACGTCCTCTGGTTCTACTGCAGATCAATTAACATCACTAGTTAGAACAGGTGAAGAAATGCCTCGGTTTTCTGTAGCTCCCCCTATTTGTGTGCCTTTAGGTGAAGAAGTAAATTCTTCTTCCTGTTTTGCTTCAGCAAGGGAGTGATGTTTTCCTTTTCCTTTTGCTCTAGTAGTCCCACTCCTTGTCTTTTCAAAGTTGCTTGACAAGGATACAACCAAGGTAGGCTCAAAGTAATCATCTCGAGCCTTTTCTTCCTCTTCTTCTCTTCTTCTTTTCTCTTCTTCCTTCCTCTTCCTCTTCTTTCCTTTGTCTCCTATTTGGTCTCTCGTTTATCTGTCTCTTTAAAGCTAACAAAACTCTTCAAGTTTCTTAAGGCTGAAAGAGTCATCTCATCCTCATCTTTTTCATCTTGCAAGATGAGAGTTCTCTTCCTCTTTACCGGTGCATCCATGGGCTCCTTGCCTTTCCTTTTGGCCACTGTAGAGTCGTGTTTTGCCTTGACAAGAGACTTCTCCTTCATGCACTCTAACACCTTATTAAGCTCTTTCAAACACATCTTGGTGACCATTTTAAATCCAATCACAATTGGAGTAATGTTTGTCAAACATAAAGGTGCAAGAATGTGAATTTTAAAATGTCTGAAAAGATGTGTGATAAGAGCAATATAAGGGAGTCGTCCCTTGTCTTTCACCACTGTCCTGTACATGTGAAACGGGATGGTGTGAGGTGGAGAGAATTTGTAACCAGCATTGATGGCATACATCAATTTTGCTTCAAAACGAGACACATCAGTCATGGATGTTGATTTTGGACGAATGTAGTTGATCACGATTTTATGTAGCAAGATGTTAGAGGCATTCATCCTATAGTAGGAGATCTTGCCTTCAGCAACCCTGTCTTTTACCAATACCAGTGTAGCGTGAGCAACGGACACACTAATTGGTTGGAAATATGCTATTTCCACCTCAATCAAATCAGCCAAAGTGTCTATATCCACTAAAAACTCCTTATCCTTGACTGTGAAAGAGAAACTGTTTGCATTCAAAAAGGATAGATTCGAATAGAAGAGGCTGTGAGTTTCGGATAAGCAATTGTAGATTTAGAACAAAAACGCTTCAATTGAAGAAATGCAAACATATCCCTCAGATTTACTTGCACAGAATCAAGAAAATCAAAATCAACATTTCTAGGGTCTATAACCCCTCTCTTCATCAAATTCGAATAAACTTTCTTGTGGTTTTTCGATATGAAAAGACTCATTCCATCACCACCAACATTTGCAACCACTCACGTTCTAGGCTGGAAATGCGTGAACATTCGTTTGTCATCATCCCATCCTTCTAGTTGATTAAACGTGCTAAAACGTGGGTCACTAGAAAAGTTAGCAAAAGACTTTTCAGCCGACCTTTTTTTTTTGCAATGCCCATCTTCTCCATATCGCGCAAGAATAGAGTTTCATTCTTGTAGCCTCTGTTGGAGAAATCTCCGTGACGTGTTTTGAAGCTAACAAAACGTTTCCATCAGTCTAGTTTGAAGATTTGCAGACTCTGCTATTTAAAGTCTGAAGACCTCCGGACAGCTAGACTCAAGACTCAAAGTCTATCCTCATTGACAGTTTCTAATCTGTTGAAGAAAGGCTATTCAGAACTGGATGTTTCATTAAGGATGTAATTTTATCAACTGGAGAAGATCTCTTGATTGGATATGGCATAATGGAATCCTTTATTTGATCATGATTGATTCGAAGATTAAGGATTCGATGATTGGCGAAATATTCTTGGAAGGTTCTACTTCTGGAAATCGAGATCTTGATTGTATGGGCGAACACGATTGATGGGCTATCGACATGTTCCTTTAATAGCTCGAATGATCTTTCTAATTGATTCCGTCCAACGGGTAGATTGGAGGAATTCCTTTGGAAAGTGCCAACGGGTATGATGGCATAAAGGAGTGTATAAGGAAGATGTTCCAGTTGTTCGAGTGCGTGTACGATAGAAGAATTTCAAAGTCTGAAGCTCCTTGTTCTTAGTCATTTCATTTGTTGAGCGAAATCTTGTACACAAAAGAGAGTCTATATTCGTGAGAATCCTTGAGGAAGTGTGGTAGAGTATCTACATTGTGGAATCAAGGGAGAGCTTTGCTATAACATCTCTTTTGTTCATAGTGAAATCCAGCCGGTGGGCTGTTAGTGCGGAAGAGTGGACGTAGGCTTGGAATAAGCCGAACTACTATAAACCTTGTGTTCAATTTTCTCTTCCTTACTCTTTACTTTACTTTGATCATAATTCATTTTGTTAATCAAAAGAGAACTTCCTTTCAATCATCTGCCTAGTATCGCTTTTGTACCTAGAGAAATTGTTTTTACACCTATTCACCCCCCCTCTAGGTGCCTATATTAGCTATCTCAATTGGTATCAAAGCTCGTGTACTCACTTTGTTTGAAGTGTTTTACTTCAGAGTTAAAGATCCATGACTAGTATGTTGGCTCCAGGGCCGGTAGAAAGGCAAAGCAATACCAGACCACCTTACTTTGATGGAAATGATTACAACATATGGAAAAACAAGATGAAGGCGTTCGTAAGATCAAAGGATCCTCTGGAATGGGACGTTGTAGAAAAATGAATCATTCCTAAAGCTTCACCTATCTCAGAGAGAGGAAAAGATACTGTTGAGTCTAGTGAAATGACTCAGGAAGAGATAATCAAGAGACAAGCTCTTGATGCAAAAGCAATTTATTCTTTATATTGTGCTTTATCACCCACTGAATATAATAGAATATCTTCTTATGTTACAGCTAAAGAAGTCTGGGATAGATTACATATTACCTATGAAGGAACTGATTGAGTCAAAGAGACTAGAATCAACATTCTCCTCGATCAATACGAAGCCTTCAAAATGAAATAAGGAGAATCTATAACTGATATATTTAGTCGTTTTACAGAAATCGTAAATGGTTTTGAAAATCAAGGTCAACCAATTTCTGATCCCATGAAGGTAAACAAGCTACTACGTGGACTCTCCAAGGATTGGAATCACATAAAGACCTCAATCAGAGAGACCCAAAGAATCATGCCACTATCTGTTGATGAGTTGGTTGGGACTCTTCAGTCTTATGAAGTGGAACGAATCAATGAAGATGAAGACCCTAAAGGTAAACAATCCATTGCATTAAAATCCAATGATGATTCTGATGTTACAGATTCTGAAGATGGTATGGATGATGAGGAGCTTGCTCTCATGATAAGAAGATTCAGAATGCTAAACAGAAAAGGAAGAAGATTCAATCCAAAGAAACAAAGTTTTCAAAAGTAACAGACTAAGTCTGTTGAGGATGATGAATCAAACAAAGATGTAGTCTGCTTTGAATGTAATAAAAAGGGACATATCAGACCCAACTGTCCTCTTCTGAGGAAGAAGAAAGGAAAAGCTGAAAAGTATCGAAAGGTACTTAAAGCAGAAACCTTGAGTGATATAGAGTGTGAAGAGAATGATGATGATTATGCCAATGTATGTCTAATGGCACAATCGGATTCAGATTCGAACTCCAAGACAGATTCAGATTCAGAAAGCGAATTTGAGGTGAGTAACTTCAAAATCCCTATTAAAGTTTCAAAATACATCGATGAATTGTGTTTTAGTCTTAAGACTTCTCTTAAAAGAATTTCCAAACTCAAAAAAGGAAAATTCTGCTCTAAAACAACAAGAAAATGTTTTGAAAGAAAAAGTGAAATGTTTAGACAAGAATGTTTCTTCTCTTAAAGAAAGTGAAGATAATCTTTCAAAAGAAAATGCATTCTTGAAAAATGATATCTCAAATATTTTCAAAAGATTTTCAATAGGATCTGAGAAACTAGAAAAAATACTTTCTGTTCAAAGACCTTATTTCAATAAATCTGGTTTGGGAATGACTGCTGAAACCATTCCTTTAATTGATTTTCCTAAAGTGAAGGAAAGAATCAAACAAAGACCCACAAGAGATGCTTACAAAAATCATTTTAAAAGGACCTTTGTAAAACCAGTAGGTCGCAATGCTCTCAGATGTTCAAAGTGCAATAGTGCATATCATTTTGAAAAAGAATGTCCTATGGTTTGGAAACCTGTTAAAAAAGTATGGGCAAAAACCGCATATCATACTAACATCAATGGACCCAAGAAAATATGGGTACCAAAGAAAGTTTGAGTTTCTTTTTTAAATGCAGGTCACTATCAAGAAAAAGGTAAAATGGTATCTAGATAGTGGATGCTCAAGACACATGACAGGAGACTCAAATTGCTTCATAAAGCTTGTTCGAGTAAATGGTGGAAAAGTCTCATTTGGAGGAAACAGCAAAGGAAAAATTGTGGGATTTGGAACTGTAAAAATTGGAAATCTCACAATAAGCAATGTTTCTTTAGTAGAAGGACTCAACTACAATCTGCTAAGTATCAGTCAGTTGTGTGATACTGGTTTCAAAATGAACTTTCAAGAGGGAATATGTTCAGAAATTAATAAAGATTCTACTCAGTCATTCATGGGTCGAAGACATGGAAATATCTACCTCTTAGATGTGAAACCGGAGGAATCACAATGTCTGATCTCAATTCAAGACGAAGCGAACTTATGGCACAGAAAGCTTGGGCACATCAATATGAAGCAGATAGCCAAAATTTCAGCTAAGAAGCTTGTTCGTGGTCTATCCAATTTATCATACCAAAAGTCTGATCTATGTACACCATGCATATTGGAAAAACAAGTAAGAAATTCCTTTAAACCAATAAATCAAGTTTCCACTAACCGTGTAATTGGATGTAAGAAATATTGCCTAATAATTGTGGATGACTACTCACGATTTACTTGGGTGTATTTCCTAGCAAGTAAGTTTGAAACTTTCTCTTACTTTGAAAAATTTGCTAAAAATGTTCAAAATGAAAAAGGGTATGTTATTTCAAGTATAAGAACAGACCATGGAGGTAAATTTGAAAATCAAGATTTTACAAAATTTTGTGATGAATCTAGTTTCCAGCACTTGTTCTCCTCTCCATATACTCCAGAGCAAAATGGAGTTGTGGAAAGAAAGAATAGGTCGCTTCAAGAAATGGCTAGAACTCTTTTAATAGAAAGCAATATCTCTTCACGTTTTTGGGCTGAAGCAGTTTCTACAGCATGTTATATTATTAATAGAGTTTTTCTAAGGCCTATTCTAGAAAAAAACCCCTATGAGTTATTCAAAGGAAAGAAGCCTATTGTTTCATATTTTCATGTGTTTGAATGCAAATGTTTTATCTTGAAAAATGCAAATGATCGAGTTGGTAAGTTTGAAGAAAAGTCAGATGAATGCATCTTCCTTGGATATTCAACCTCAAGCAAAGCGTATAAAGTCTACAACAAGAAGACTCAATCTGTGGAAGAATCAATGAATGTTAAATTCCAAGATTCTATGCAAAATGAATCTATTCAGACTCATCTTGAAGAATCTGAACCTGCTCCAAACTCTACAAAATCTAAATCTCAAGAAGCAGCTCAAACTCTGAAAGACCAGCAACAAATGGTTATTGAAGATTCAAATGAAGGAAGTGATCATCAACTTGACAAATCAATCAGCAACTGGAAGCATAAGTCCAGTCATCCCAAAGATCTTATTATTGGCGACATTAATGAAGGAATTCGCACAAGATCCAAAAGGTGCGAAGAGTCTAGTGCCGTGGCTCTTATTTCTGAAATAGAACCTAAAAGCATAGAAGAAGCTTTATCTGATGAAAGCTGGATCGAAGCTATGCAAAAAGAACTCAGACAATTCAGAATTAATGATGTCTGTGAGTTGACTCCTAAACCAAAAGGTAAATCTATTGTTGGAGCTAAATGGGTTTTCAGGAATAAGATGGACGAGAAACGAAAAGTCATAAGAAACAAAGCAAGACTCGTGGCCAAGGGTTATACGCAAGAAGAAGGGATAGACTATGACGAGACTTACGCACCAGTAGCAAGGTCAGAAGCAATTCAATTATTACTTGCTTTTGCTTGTTATAAGAATTTCAGGTTATTCCAAATGGACGTCAAAAGTGCTTTCCTGAATGGATTTATCCATGAGGAAGTCTATGTGGAACAACCACCTGGGTTTGAAGACCCAAGGAAACCAGACTCAGTATTCAGACTGAAAAATGTCTTGTATGGTTTAAAGCAAGCACCTCAAGCTTGGTACGACAGGCTGAGTAAGTTTTTAATTCAAAACGGCTTTATAAAAGGTCAAGTAGACACTACTCTGTTTATCAAAAGAGAAAGCAAAAGTTTTGTGCTAGTTCAAATATATGTCGATGATATTATTTTTGGATCCCCTAATGAAAGTCTGTGCAAGAAATTCTCTAAGACTATGTAGGATGAATTTGAAATGAGCATGATGGGTGAGTTAACCTTCTTTCTCGGGCTTCAAGTAAAACAACTGAAGGAAGAAACTTTTATTCATCAAGAAAAGTATGCTAAAGATCTTGTCAAAAAGTTTGGACTGGAGAATTGCAAAAAGGCTGATATACCAATGTCAAGTTCCTTGAAGATAGACAAAGATGAAGGAGGAAAGAAAATCGATCAGAAGCTATACAGGAGTATCATTGGCTCACTTCTTTATCTTACTGCTTCTAGACCTGACATTTTGTTTAGTGTTTACATTTGTGCCAGATTTCAAGCAGATCCTAAAGAATCTCATCTAAATGCTGCAAAGCGTATTATCAAATATATTGCATCAACTTCAAGCTTTGGTCTCTGGTATCCTAAAAAGGGAGGCTTTACTCTTCTTGGATACTCAGACGCAGACCTAGCCGTATGCAGAGTTGATAGAAAGAGCATCTCGGGTACTTGTCAACTACTTGGAGGCAGGATAGTGCCTTAATTTTCAAGGAAGCAAAATACAGTAGCTCTTTCTATAGCAGCGTATGTAGCTCTTGGAAGTTGTTGTTCACAAATTCTGTGGATAAAACAACAGCTAAGAGATTTTGGAATTGAAGACTCATGCACGGAGATTAAATGTGACAACACCAGCGCAATCAATCTCACCAAAAATTCAATTCTTCACTCAAGAGTAAAGCATATAGAGATTTGACATCACTTCATTAGAGATCATGTTCAAAATTGAGAAATTTCGATTCAGTTTGTTGACTCAAAGAACCAACTGGCGGATATATTTACAAAGCCTTTGGAGAAAAATCAATTTGAAATCATCCGTTCCAGACTCAACATTTTAAGGTTTGAAGAAGTTAAAGTCTAGAGACTCTCAGACTCAGACAAACAAGACTTTGACTGTAAGTTATTCTCTCTCGAATCTTATTTGGAAAAGGTACAATCATCAGCCGTGTTTGATTATTGCTATCTTTAATTGACATGATTATTGCAACATTTCCTTTTTGAAAAAGGAGTTATTTTGAAATGACTATTTTCCCGAAAAAGGCAGTTATTTTTTAAAAGGCATCTTTTCACTTTCCATTACGACGTTTAGTATTCCCCCCTTTCGACTGAGCTATATACAGTCGGTTTCTCTTCGCTTAACTCCAAAACCCTAAAAAGCACCGATCTTCCATTCCTGTTTTCTTCTCTTGTTTAATCTTCGAAAAAGTTGTCATCTTTCTTGGGAAAGTCAAGCAAGGAATCTTTCAAAGACTGAGAAAGATGTCGTCTTCAAGAAAGTCTTCGAGGATCGCAAGCAGGGGACCACGACGAATGAGTGAGGGGCCTACTCACTTTGATCTCACCGAGGAAGAAGAATCTCCAAATCAACAGCAGAGCCCACAACATTCTCAGCAGCGTCATTCTCCACCAACTAGTCCATAGGGTGTTGGTCATCAACAAGAGGAAGAAATCGTTGAAGACGCAAATCCTGTAAGAATTCAAAGGCCCTCTTTTATTTATAAGCTTTACTGTGCTTTAAAGAGGACTGGTACTCCATTGAACTATATAGATGAGTTTCTTAAGGATAAAGGATATGGGAATGAGTACATCTTTTTGCGAAAAATGGAATATTTGGGAATTGCTCCAAAAGGGTTGGCAGAAGAAACCCTTGCAAATATCCCAAGTGATCCGCATGTTGGGGGATTTAATCCGATAGATGGGAATGATGATGACAAATTGTACAACCAATTTCAACCGAGAATGGGTGTTGCGGTGAAAATTCGAGGAAAAAGGACAAAGTTGTTTAGATCGAAGCAACATAAGGTTCTATACTCCAAATTGTTAAAGCATGGGGTGATAAACCCTAGGAGTGTGGATTTTGATTTCCTTGATGCTGTAAATGTCAATTTGAGAGAAAAATTCAGTTTTCTTCAACTTGAGCAGTTTTGTTCTAACACCACAGAAGCCCATGTCGAATTAATTGCTTATTTCTATTCGAATCTTGTTTTCCTGGATGCGAATAGATTTTCTTTTAGTGTCCGAGATCAGGATTTGTGGTGGATATGGATATGTTGGCGGATGTGATTGGGGTTGAGAGAGGGAGATATCAACCTATCAATGTTTCTATTGCTCGTGCTACATTGGAACTTGTTAAGGATAGAAGAACAGAGGAAAAGATTTCCTACTTGAGGATGAGTGTATTTAACATTCTGCTTCACAAGATTGTGATCAATTGCCTCAGACCGAAATCAACTTCCAAGACTGATGTTTCAAGTTCAGAGGCTAAGCTGATGTATGCCATCATCACTGGGAAAAAGTTTTCTCTTCCTCACACTGTTATGTTCCACATGTATAGGGCAGTGGTGAAGGACAGAGATCAACTTCCTTATCCAGGTTTTGTAACGAAGTTATTCAGACATCTGAATATTCAGCCTCCACAAATTCTTTGTACTCGATCGTGTGATCATATGGTGGTAGGACTGAAAATGGTGACTAAAATGCGTCTGAATGAACTAAGCAAGGCGTTAGAGAAATTCAAGGAGAAGACTCTTGTCCAAACTCATCAAATTTCTTCTGCAGCAAAAAGAAAAGGGAAGGAGCCCATGGTTGCTCCATCCAAGAAAAGAAGAGCTCTCATCGTTGAGGATGAAGATGATAAGGAAAACATCACCATTTCTGCAATGGCATTGAAGAATCTGAGTCGTTCTATTCCAGAGAAAGACTCAAAACAGAGGACTAGAGAAAGACAAGAGAAAGAAGCAGAGGAGAAAGAAACAGAGGAGAGAGAAGCTGAAGAAAGAGATGCTGAGAAGGAAAGAGTTGAAAAAGAAGAAGAAAAGAAAAGAGATCAAGCGGAATGAGAACATGATGAACACTCTTCTCCACCTGAAGGCATGGAAACAGGGGGAGACCAAGAGAAAAGAGGAATGTCCTCATATCCTGCTACCAGTGAGGGAGTCAGTCGCTCTCCAGCAGATCCAGAGGACATTTATGCCTCTCAATTTCATGAGGAAGGACATGATGTTTCATCGCCAAATCTGCGTGATTATGCTGATTTGCCATCGTCTGCCTTTACTCCATCAGATCGTGCCGAAGCTAGTACGCAGACCGATAACTCAGCAGATTTTCGCAGAATTCTGGATGTTCTCTTGGAAATGCGAGGTCAGATATATGTTTTGGGATGCGAAGTTCAGAATTTGCAGAATGCAGGTCAAGCTTTTTCAGGTTCCTTGAATGATCAGATCCAAGCCCTTTTTCTTCAGATTCAGGCTAATGCTAAGAGTGAGGATGTTGCACAACTAAAAGAAGACTTGAAAAGGCTGGAAGGCATCGTTCAGTTAATGGGAGATTTCCAGCTTGTTCGTGTTCCCAAGCATTCTTGACTCTACTCCATTTTCATCTCAACCTTTTTTATGCTGACAAAAAGGGGGAGAGATGAGAAATTTGAAAACTTTGAATCTTTACAACTTTTGAACTTTTGGATTGTTTTGATGTTTGACTTTACTTTTGTGTCTGGATGTGGACTGAATTTGGATTTGGACTTGACTGCTTATATTAACTACTATTGATATCTTATGGATGGTTTTATCACATGCAAAACTAACCTAATTTTTGTGTTGCAGATTCTAGCGTTATCATTCATTAAGCCATTTATTTTTATAAGATATCCATATTTGTTTGAGTAATATTTTGCTGGTCAAAGTTATTCAGATTTGTAGGAAAGTTTTGTCACCATAAAAAAAAATGGGGAGATTGTTGGAGAAATCTTCATGAAGTGTTTTGAAGCTGACAAAACGTTTCCATTAATCTAGTCTGAAGACTTGCAGACTCTGTTATTTAAAGTCTGAAGACCTCCGGACAGCCAGACTCAAGACTCAAAGTTTATCCTCATTGATAATTTCTAATCTGTTGAAGAAAGGCTATCCAGAACTGGATGTTTCATTAAGGATATAACTTTATCAACTGGAGAAGATCTCTTGGCTGGATATGACATAACGGAATCCTTTATTTGATCATGATTGATTCGAAGATTAAGGATCCGATGATTGGCGAAATATTCTTGGAAGATTCTACTTATGGAAACCGAGATCCTGATTGTATGGGCGAACACGATTGATGGGCTATCGACATGTTCCTTTAATAACTCGAATGATCTTCCTAATTGATTCCGTCCAACGGGTAGATTGGAGGAATTCCTTTGAAAAGTGCCAATGGGTATGATGGCATAAAGGAGTATATAAGGAAGACGTTCCAGTTGTTCGAGTGTGTGTGCGATAGAAGAATTCCAAAGTCTGAAGCTCCTTGTTCTTAGTCAATTCATTTGTTGAGCGAAATCTTGTACACAAAAGAGAGTCTATATTCGTGAGAATCCTTGAGGAAGTGTGGTAGAGTATCTACACTGTGGAATCAAGGGAGAACTTTGCTGTAACATCTCTTTTGTTCATAGTGAAATCCAGCCGGTGGGCTGTCAGTGCAAAAGAATGGATGTAGGCTTGGAATAAGCTGAACCACTATAAACCTTGTGTTCAATTTTCTCTTCCCTACTCTTTACTTTCCTTTGATCGTAATTCATTTTGTTAATCAAAAGAGAACTTCCTTTCAATCATCTGCCTAGTATCGCTTTCGTACCTAGAGAAATTGTTTTTACACCTATTCACCCCCCTCTAGGTGCCTATACTAGCTATCTCAGCCTCTCTCTCTCTCTCTCTCATATGTTCATCAATCAAGTTTGAAAGCAATGTTCGGTGTCAGCGTTCTTACAGGTTCAATTTCTTCCAAAATTTCTTTTTTTGGTTGAATCGGTAGAGGAGACTAACGCTGTTGAGAAGGTTGATGCTTAGTTGGTTGCTGCGGTTGAGAAAAATCTTCTTCCTCAGTCAAATCGAAGTGCATAAGACCCTTAGGCATGTGTCGTGGTCCTTTGCTTGCGATTCTCAAAAACTTTCTTGAAGACATTGTCGCTTTAAGAGAGAAATTCTCAAACTTGCGATTTTTGGAATAAACTATAGAGAAAGCGAGAGTAAGTGCGATTTTTGTTTTATAGGGTTTGAGAGTGAAAACGGAGAAGATGAATCTTAACAGTATATAAAGCAAGTGAAGTGAGGTAAATGAATCGTCATAAAAGAAAAATAAAACTGCTTTTTTGAAAATGAATAACTACCTTTTTGAAAAAGAAAAACTGCTATAAATTCAAAAACTCGGAAAAATAATTTCTAAAAATATAACAATCAATTAGCGATTAAAAAGTAACCATACCTTTTCAATTTTTATTAAATTGCTAGTACTGAAATAACTTATAGTTGTAACTCTTTGTCTTTCTGAGTTTAAATACCTTCAGACTTTACCTCTGAATCTTGAACACTTCCAGACTTTACTCGATAAAACATGTGATGTTTAGTCTGGTGCGAATAGACTCAAATAGGCTTTTCTCCAGCAGCTTTGTAAAAATGTCTGCTAGTTGATTCTGTGAATCAATGAACTGAATTATAACTTCTCTATTTGAACATGATTTCTAATAAAGTGATGTGCTTTGCCCTTGAATGCATAATTGGATTCTTTGTGAAATTTATGGCGCTGGTGTTGTCACATTTGATCTCGGTGCATGATTCTTCAATTCTAAAGTTTCTTAGCTGTTGTCGTATCCACAAGATTTAAGAGCAGCAACTTTCAAGAGCCACATATTCTGCTTTGGCAGTTGAAAGAGCTACGATACTTTGTTTTCTTGAAAAAAATGATACCAGCTTGTTACCAAGCAGTTGACATGTACCAGAAGTACTCTTTCTATCCACTTTACAACTTGCTAAGTCTACATTTGAATATCTAAGGAGAGTAAGGTATCCTTCTTTTGGATACCACAGTCCTAACTTTGGAGTTGTTGCCATGTATTTGATGATGCGCTTTGCAGCAGTTAAGTGAGATTCTTTGAAATTTGATTGGAACCTAGCACAAATGCAAAGATTAAACAAAATATCAGGTCTAAATGCAATAAGGTAAAGAAGTGAACCAATTATGCTCCTGTATAGCTTCTAGTCTACACTATTTCATTCTTTATCTTTATCTAGCTTTGAAGAACTTGACATAGGTATCTCAGTCTTTTTGCAATTCTCCAAACCAAACTTTTTGATAAGATCTTTCGCATATTTCTCTTGGTGAATGAAAGTTCCCTTCTTCAATTGTTTGACTTGTAATCCGAGAAAGAAGGTTAATTCAGCCATCATGCTCATCTCGAATTCATCCTACATAGACTTAGAAAATTTCTTGCATAGATTTTCATTAGGTGATCCGATAATGATATCATCAATATAGATTTGAACGAGTAGAAAATTTTTACCTTCTCTCTTAATGAACAAGGTAGTATCTACTTTACCTTTAACAAAACTATTTTGAATTAGAAATTTACTTAACCTGTCATACCAAGCCTGAGGTGTCTGCTTTAGTCCATAAATAGCCTTTTTCAGTCTGAAGACTGAGTCTGGCTTTCTTGGATCTTCAAAACCAGGTGGTTGTTCCACATAGACTTCTTCTTGGATAAATCCATTTAGGAATGCACTTTTTACGTCCATTTGGAATAACCTGAAATTTTTATAGCAAGCAAAAGCAAGTAATAATCTAATTGCTTCTAACCTCACTACTGGTGCATATGTCTCATCATAGTCTATCATTTCTTCTTGCGTATATCCTTTGGCTACGAGTCATGCTTTGTTCCTGACCACTTTTCTTTTCTCATCCATCTTGTTACTAAAAACCCATTTAGTTCCAATAATAAACTTACCTTTAGGTTTAGGAATAAGTTCCCAAACATCATTAATGCTAAACTATCTAAGCTCTTCTTGCATAGCTTCAATCCAACTTCCTTCAGCCAAGGCTTCTTCTACAGTTTTGGGCTTAATCTCATAAACAAGTGCTCAAGCACTAAACACTTCACGCCTTTTGGATCTGGTTCGAATTCCTTCACCAATGTTGCCAATGATGAGTTCCTTGGGATGACTTGACTTATGCTTCCAATTTTTGGTTGGTTTGTGAGTTTGCTAATCCTCTGTTTCAGTTTAATCTTCTGGTTCATCTTGTTGTTGAACTTTAGGAGTTTGAACCACTTCGGGAGAAGTAGACTTTGTAGGGTTTGAAGTAAGTTCAGATTCTTCAAGTTGAGGTTAATTCAATTGATTCTGTATTGAGTCTTGAAACTTGATGTTCATAGATTCTTCCACAGACTGACTCTTCCTGTTGAATACTATGTAGGCTTTGCTTGAGGTTGAGTAGAAAAGAAAAATTCATTTGTTCGATCTTTCTTCAAACTTACCAATTCTATCATTTGCATTCTTTAAAATAAAATATTTACAACCGAACACATGGAAATAAGAGACAATTGTTTTCTTTCATTTGAATAACTCACAAGGATTTTTTTCCATAATGGGCCTTAAGAATACTCTGTTAATAATATAACAAGCTGTAGAAACTGCTTCAGCCTAAAAAAGAGAAGAGATATTACTTTCAATTAAAAGAGTTCTTGTTATTTCCTGCAAAGATCTATTCTTTCTTTCCACAACTCCATTCTATTCCGGAGTCTATGGAGAGGAGAAAACATGCTGAAAACTAGATTCATCACAGAATTTGGCAAAGTATTGATTTTCAAACTCACCTCCATGGTCTGTTCGTATGATTGAAATAGCATATCCTTTCCCATTATGAACTTTCTTGGCAAACTTTGAAAAGTGAGAAAATGTTTAAGACTTACTTGCCAAAATGTAAA